>JAMAGZ010000064.1:0-178170 GCA_023626575.1 Penicillium sp. PF1803 | reverse complement strand
TGTCATTCAACTTACGACTCACGTTTCGTACTTGTTTCGTTTCAGGGCCACAGCGTGCGACAGCGCGCGTCACCAGTAATTTACACTTGATCCGTACTAGGTTAGACTGTCATGTGGTTAGGGCTCGAAAGAGTATGTCTATGTTCCCCGACATGGAAGGTAATAACGGTCGCCACTGTAACTATTTTAGGAATATGACTGACTCTTGAGGGGAATAGGATGGTGGCATATTCTTGATATGAGTAGCATAGTGTAGTAATGAAAATATAGTCAGAAATGACCAATAGTCCTCGAAGAAGTCGCGTGGTTTAATGGTCATAATTTCTGATTCACATGACAATCCCATATGCTCAGAAGGTTCCCGGTTCGATCCCGGGCGCGACTATTTTTGCAAAATTTCCCTCTATGAAGCCAGGTTTGGATTTTTACTTCTCGTGTAGTGTTCAACTGTTACTCAATTTTCCACGGTTGCAACCAAGGTACATGCTTTTTAGAACTATCACATAAATCATCAAATCCATGGCTAAGGCTCCATCTCACCAGCCTTCCTTTTTTATCCAACCAGCTTTCCAGCCTCGATGAGACCGGCAACTCGAGCAAAGATACTCAGACCCTTATCGAAGTAGATATCGGGTCGCCGTGGATATTTACTAATGTCGAACCCCGGAACTCCACCAAACGCGCTCCACAGCTTGCTGAGCTTGGAGTTATACATTGTTGGGTAGATAGGGTTAGTTGGTGTCCACGTAGTCCTCTTCCCGCAGTTGATGCATTGTAGTTCCGGTAACACAAATCTTGGCTTTGAGTGGGCTGTCCACCTCGCCGCAACAGTTTTTGTTTCGTGACAGCCTTGACCTTTCCATACGACTTCGAGCTCACCAGGAAGAGACCCCCTTTCACCTGCCCGAAGAAGAAACCAGCTATCAAACCGTCCGAGTACCGTGCTAAGGTGCTTTCTTTCCAAAGCTGCTCGCGTGGAAGGGAGGAATCTGATTTGCTCTTGAAGAGGACGAAGTTCCGTAAGCGTGTTACAATCTGGCCGTCCGCAACTGCCAGACAGTCGCCACACCACATAGCGATCTGGGACATATTTCGCCCAATAAGCAAACGGGTCATCCAAATAAATCCGTTGACAGCGACCACATTTCCGCGAAACAACATCACTCGGTGCGGAGCGAAGAATAAGCAAATCGTCCACACTTGCTTTTCTGGGACGAGCTATCATCCAACCATATGCAGCTAGAACGGAGATTGCGAGCATGAGAATGTCTAAGCCCTTTGCGGTGCCCCTGCATCTCTCTCGGAGATAGAAAGCGGTTTCAAGATCATCACGAGAAGATATCGGGTGCTTGTTGAATCTTAGGCCAGCCTGCGCCTGTATGAATTCAAGCAAAGGGTGTGGAAGATCATCGAATCCCAGCTGTCTGACAGTGCTTGTTTGCAGGATTGAAAGAGACTCCTTTGAAAATGGCCAATGTTACGAAGGTTGACGTCTGGTCCTGGAAGGGCGGCACTGATTGGAAAAGCGAAGGCAAAGGTCAATTGCCCTAACTCACGCCAATAGGCTGCTACCACTCGAAGACGAAGGTTCCTCTATGCTGGTCAGCAGAACTCTTGGCTTTGTACGAAGATGTCCCATACCAGTGAAGTATCATTGTCATCGTTTGACAAACGGACAGCGTCAGAAATTTGCCCGGGTTGCAGATTATCCAAGAGCTGAAATGCTTGCTGGGCTGCGAATTCATCTTCTTCCGTGGAATGAACGTAATGGAGTTTATCGTGTGCAGATTGGTATGTGAGAAACCTGGCCTCGGGGAAGACTGTCTTGAGCTGGGCTTGCGCCTGACATTTCCAGTGGTTTCTTTGATTTCTCACTTCGCGTGTCAATCGTAGGTTTGCAATTAATCGGGGATCCAACTCATAAAAATTAGGCCGGATTTGAATCCCACCCAAGCGAGCGCCAATCTCCAGAGCTCGGTCTTGTTCGATGCCGAAATGGCGCCGCCAACTTTGGGCTCGCCCTCCATTGCTTTGGACATACATGAATCGTCGAGGGTGGGCAACGAATATGACAAAGCGCTGTAGGGAGTTGCAGTTTAGTTCTAGATACAGAGTCGAGCCAGCATAGCAATCCCAGAGGGGCAGGGGCTCCAGGTTGATCTCGATGTTCTTCGTCATGCATGCTCGCACACGGGCACCCCAGCAGATTTCAACTACTGCCTTCATTGCGGAAGGCAGTTGGGTGACAAATTCCTCATGTATTCCTGCGATGTCCTCCAAATATACATCTGCACAGTATCTGCTCTCGTCTCTTCGAGCAAAATGATCAAATAACAAGCAATGATTTTCTGTCGAAAATCCAGCTTCATAGAGCTGGGAGATTGAAGGATTTGAGAGGTCCTGTGTCTCTTGAGTACATGGATTGTCCACACTAAATGTTGGATTGTAGAGATGACAGGCGATGGGGGCATTAAGAGGGTCATCGGGGGGCCCACTTGGTCGTACAAGGTGTTCTTTGGGTCGAGGAGCGCCATGTAGGTTCCACCATGCACATTCTCTCTGGGCAAAGAGCTCGTACTCTTTGTCCAAGTCCCAAGTAGGAAAGACTTCCTGGTCTGGTCTGCAGTTAGTATTGCATACTCCGACTTGGCCATTTATTCCCATCAAAGATGCCCCTTACCTCAAGTCACCTTGGCTTCCTTAGTCCTCTCAGCCTCGAGATGTCGGATATAGGGAAGAATATGTTGAAGATGTGATATCTCATCTGCTGAAAGATAATCTCCTGGCTCTTCTGGCCATAGATCACGAAACAGGCGGAAGCTTCTAGAGGTTTGCATAGCGATGCCAGGCTCACAAAAGGTGATAGCATCCAGACTTTTAGTAACTAGAATACTCGCAGATAGTTTTCTAGCTTGATTGCGTACTTGATTATTCACTTGTGTGATTCGAAGAGATGAGGAGAGTAAGAGAGGAGGCAAATACCTTAGGTGATGACTTTTGATGGTCAGGGAAACAGTGCCCCAACATTGAAGACACTGGTGATGAATATCAAGTAGGTACCTTCGCCGGTATTTCTGTCTCTACCACCAATGCCACTCACTATATTTTATTCGAGGTTATCTTAGGAATTCCTTTTTCCCTTTGTGCCTTGAGCGGCAGTTTCCTGTCTTGCCTGTAACTTGAATAATCACTAAGGCAAGGTGTTCTTTTCGTCGTGATGGCTTGCTATGATGACCAAGAATAAAGAAAGTTCAATGGCTTTGAACTTCAAATAGTGACAGATATCTCCCTAGCCAGCCCATCTTAAGAGGAACTATCCAGTGTAAAGCATACTCATGTTTGGTGTAATCCACAGTAACGGGTCTCATGCGTACCTCGGTCTGATAGACTCATGTAAGTATCAGATTTTCTAGATTTCTCGAATAGCCCTTATGGGATCATCGTGCTATAGAACTCATAATCACGTTGCAATTCCTCGGTACCCGGCTTCAAGTATGTTGGGGCGACCTTGTAATATAGTATCTTCAGCTAAGACAGGCTTCAAGGTGTCATCCAAAGCATAAAATCATTTGAAAAATTCAAAAAGGTTATTTTGATTTCAGAGGCTGGATGCCTCGAGGGAAGTTCCTCTTTGGCCGCGAGGCTGAAGCCTTCGGAGCGTGAAAATGCCTGGCCGACGCTGACACATTTCGGCGCTTCCGCTCTCGTCGTCAACCCATCGCCCATATTCCATCACGACTATACTGATGCGACCGCTCACTTGGAAGTTCCCACGAACTCATGGAGTCAAAGTGACCCTGCTTACCTAGAATCATGGCCTCATCGTCATTTCTCTCCCCAAATATCGCCAATGACCCCTTCCTGGACGCCCTCCTCATCACCGTCCGCTTCTCCGCGTCCATCCCCGACCTCCACCTAGACGTCCCAGATGCAGAGACCATAACAGGCGCAGGCCTTAAACAATTAATCCGTGCCGAACTACAACCCTCACTCTCTTCCCACCGGCTTCGTCTCATCTACGCTGGCCGTGGCCTAGAAGATACAACCGCCCTCGCTACATCTCTCAAGCTCCCACCCTCTCCATCCCGCAGCCCACGACCCGCAACAGACGATGACGATGACGATGGAGACGAGCTCTCCGCCGCAGAAGATGGCATCGCAAAGAGTAAATCCAAGGGCAAGCAGCCAGTCCGCGACTCCCGACCACGGCTTTATATCCACTGCTCCATCGGCGACATAGCACTGTCGGAGTCAGACCTAGCAGCCGAGGCATCCGTAGCCTCAACCGTCCTCCTACAAAAGAAGAAAGACGAATCTCGTTCTACATCGCTCCTCGCACCTCCAGATTCCCACACTTCCCAATCACAATCCCAAACACAACCACAACCACACCAAACAACCTCCACCACCCCGGCCCCGCGCGGCTTCGACCGCCTCTTATCAGCCGGTTTCACCGCCGCAGAAGTCACAGCCCTCCGATCCCAATTCCTCGCCGTGCAGTCCGTCTCCCGGACACCGGATACCATGCCCTCGGGCGAGGAATTGCGTGATCTGGAAGATCGGTGGATGGATGAGGGGTCGACTGTTGCGCAGGCGCAGGGTGGTGGGGACGCGGGTGCGCTTGGTGATGATGATGGGGGGTTTGTGTTGGGATCCAATTCGCGGACTGCGATGGATGATATGCTTTGGGGTGCGGTGATGGGCTTCTTTTGGCCTGTTGGGTGTGCGATGTGGTTGAGGAGGGAAGAGGGGGTTTGGAGTTGGAGGAAGGGGTATGCTGTTTTTGTGGGGGTGGTGGTTAGTGCTTTCTTTGGGGCTGTGAGGATGATGAGTTGAGGGGTGGATGGAAAAGAGGTTATGGGATAGATGGGTCGATGGGATGATTTGTATATATTTGGATTTGGTTCATGGCTTTTGCTCCATATTTTCTCGGTGTTGGTTCGTTTTATGCATGAGATACCCCCATTCGGAATGAAACAAGCACATACTTCATTATCTTCAAGCTCACTGGTGTAATCAGGTAGATTGTCAATGGTGACAAGAATGTCTCGTGTTCCTCGAAGTCGATTCATGAAGTAGTGTTCGACTATCGTTTCTATTCGTCCGAAGTGCCTCTATGGAAAGATCCGGGCCTGTATACCTCGCAATCGGATCCCATTCCTCCTCTTGATATCAAAACGCAGATTTGGATTATGATCAATGTTCAATTATTACCATGAGCTGCTATAAACAAGGCATACAGTCCATGCCATCGTCAATGGTCATAAGAATGCCAGCCAAGCAGGCAGCGTCTCATAAGAAAGATACAACAACAAAAGAGCCCCCAATATCAAATGAAACGCCGATTCAAAAAAGACAAACCCCCGCTACGCTAATGGAACTTGCTGAAAATAACGGCAACAATCAGAAGAACAAGCACTGTAATGATAGCAATCGTGATTATCCGATTCGTAGCCATCCTGCGAAAAAAAAAATCATTAGCAAAACTCACACACGGTCCAGCCACGAAACCAAAATAAAGGCGGGGTATAAAGCTGGGTGCAGTACCTACGGGCCATGCCCCTCAAAGTCTTGATACTCGTGTCGACATATCCCTCACTCTGCTGCAGATTGTCACGAGTATGCTGAATCGTCTGTCGCTGTCCGTACAAATCGGCCAACACGTTCCGACCCACGTCCTCCGTCTCAAGCGCCGTTCGATGGGCACCCTGTAGTCGGGCGGAGCTGCGCTCGAGACGCTCGGTGCCGGATAGTAGTTGCTGGCGCTGCTCGAGGTGCTCGTCGACTGGATCGTCGGTGTAGCGGTCGCCGAAGAGGGCTTTGCGGTCGTCCGAGAGGGATTTGAGCTTGCGCTTGATGTCGTCGATGTCGGTGGAGTAGTTGCGGAAACGCATGTTTACTTTGGAGCGGGAGGCGGAGGGGATATTTTGTTTCTCCATGCGCATTTGGTCGAGCTGGTGGTGAGGAGATGGGGGTTAACAGGATAGTCTTGTACAGAGAGGCGTGGGTAAAGCATCCCTGGTAGGGACTGCAGGGTGCTAGTGGGGACGTACCAGTTCTGTTGCTTCATCGAGAACTTGCTCTGCTTGTCGGATTGCGGACTTGCGCTGCTCGCCGGTTGCTTCGGCGATCTGGTCCAGCTTCTGGTTTAGGTCCGCCTGGACCAGCTTCAGCTCATTCTCGTAGCTGGCGAACATCTCCGAGCCGGCGTCTGTGTCTAGAGGGTTCGACATCTTGGCGGTTGAGTGGTAGGCTTGTACAGAGGGAGAGTGTAGGGAAAGCGGTTATGTCGGTCTGGTGGGTGGTGGGTGGTGTTGATCCGGGCCGCAGGCTCCACTGTTATCTGGGGAGGAACGGATGCGTTGTTCTGGATTCGAGGGGGTTGCTGATGCAAAGGGTCCAGATAAAATGGATGCCTTGGCTGCACAAGGACTGGAGATTAAGTTTTTCAAGCCTCCACGGTACAATAACGCTATGTCTGGCTCTGATATCGGTCAATGAATTGATGGGGTAGAATGGAGGTTGGGGGGCTTGACGGATGACGATGTCCTTCCACGTGATCTTGACCGAGGCCGGAGTTACTGTTGATGTATGGAATAGCCTCGCGATGTCGATTTCAACGAGACTTTTAGAAGATTATCGGTGATAATTATTCTTTCTAAATTTACTGCAGAGCTTTTCGAGAATCGAGGTTCAGTGACGTGAAATGAACCTCTCGAATGCATCCTGCGGGCGCCCGGATGATCAGCATACGAGGCCGGTACCTGGCAGGTCTTCTACATGGAACTACTCTGAACTTCCAAGGTGGGTAACATCAGATAGCATTAGCGTAAAAAAGACCAGGCCTACACAAGAACAATTCGCCTTTTCAATAATAAACAACAGATACCCCCATGGTATACATGATCATGGAAACTCCTTCTTTTACCCTATCACCCCAAAACGTCTTCTACAGCAAGAACTTGCTGCTGTCCTGGTTGACAATCATAGCACTTCGTTTGGCATCCAGGAACAGGTCCTCGCACTCCGCAACATCGCCCACCTCAATACCGCCGGGATGACCGTTGACACGAGCAAGAATGCTCGCGGGGGTCAGCAGCTGCAAGGCATACCGCAAGCTGACCTTGCTACCGTGCTCGGACACCTTGTCCAGTGCGGGCTCGGTGATGCTGAGACCCTCCGTCTTCGCGCGGAGGCGGATGATAGTCTTGATCTCATCAGAGGAGTAGGGAGTGGTGGGAATGATGAGAAGACGAGCGAGCAAGTCTGGTGGGATACCGTGGGCAGCAGAAATGTCGTCGGTGCCACGGATGACGGTGTGGCCTCGGTTGGAAGCAAGAATCACAATCGGGGAGATGGTGGACTCGAGAGCACGGTTCAGATAAGTGAAGCATTCGATATCCAGCATGTGAACTTCATCGATGAACAGCACACCAGGAACCAGCTCTGCAACACCCTGGTCGATGTATCGATTGACCACCTTGTTGATCTCTTGGCGCAGCTTCTCTGTGATCTCGGTCTTCTTGGGTTTCATCAACTGGCCCATCATGCTCATCACATCCTGTCCACCCTGTGGCCGGGCGTTGGCCATATCAAGGTCGTGCAATGTTACGTCTTGGACGATCTCCTTCTTCTTGTGCACCTCGCCCTTGGGAACGGGCACGTACTCCTCGGCCTCCAGATCGAACTCGGTCGCATAGGCATCGGACCGTCCGACACGCTTGCAAGCGCCAGTGTTGGCTTCAATGTAGATGACATCTCCGACTGTAACGCGCTCCTTTTGAATGGCCTCGTAGATGCTGGGGTCGAGGCGAAGCTTCTTAGTGCCCTTAGCACTCTTCAATCCGATGATCAGGTGGCTGATTGTACGTCCGTAACCACCTAGGGGGTTCTCAGTCTCCTCTGGGGTCAATTCTGTCACTTCACCCTCGTACACCTCCTTTGTTTCCCGAACGCGCAGGCCTAGTCTGAGGTCAGTCTCGTCGATCCCAAGGCGGAGTCTCTCGGTCTGAAATATTGCATACCAATTGCCCGTCGGAAGTTCTCCATCAATGCCTCTGTCTTCTTAACCTCTGCGGAGTAGATCTCACTGCCAACGATCGGGCAGAAGGGGACCTTGGTTCCCAGTTCCTGTGATACTGCAAGAGCAAGAGCAGTCTTTCCGGTGCCGGGACCACCAGCAAGCAGAACAGCCCGTCCGGCCATCTTCTTCGCCTTGATCAGATCGACGACAACACCGCATGCCTATTGATGAAATGAATCTGTTAGCTACTGCCGGTGCTAGAGTAGGAGCAGCATTTCGCCCATCACCATCATCGCTGAAAGGAACTACCACTCACCTCTCGAGCAGCAGCTTGCCCGACGAAACCATCGCCGGTAACCTCTGATGTTCCATCAGAACGCAGTCCAAGACCCTTGATGTGCGTGTGCGCGGCGGTTCTGTTTTCGCGCGAGTTGCCCTTCACTTCGCTGATTTGGACCATGATTGGAGGATATGGCTTCACAAAGCCAGAGGAGTTCGAGGAAGTAGTGTCAATGGGGTATCGAGAGGGGGAATGTGGTGAGATAAAAGCTTGCCAAAGGTCAAGCAGATAGAACAACGAACGTAATGGCGATGGACCTCTCCCAGCTCTCTTGGCCGAAATTCGCGAGCAAGGGATCTGCGCCAGTCACGGAGCCGCGCCAAAGGCGGTCAGCAACCCCCAAATTCTTCCCGCTGCATCTCCAACTGCATCGACCGCGTTGATTACTTTTGTGCTGCTCAACCTGCTCATTATATCCTCAATGGCAGGCCTACAGTCCAGATCGGCTTTGGCCGCTCCTTTCTCCCTCACTGCGGCCTTCCGCGCCCTATCCGTCTCGACTCCCAAGCGTGCCTTCTCCACAACATTGGCACCGCAATCCGAAAAGAAACTCCCCGAGGACGTACCAGCCTATCCCTACGGTCCTCGACAATGGTACAAGCAAGCCGACACCGGTCTCTACGGAGGTGCTATGATTCGATTCGGTAACAAGATCTCCAAGGGTCGCAACGAGGGCAAGACACGACGAAGCTGGAAGCCCAATGTCCGCCGCAAGAAGATGTGGAGTGAGGCGCTCCAAGAACACCTCTTTATCAAGGTTACACGCCGGGCACTGCGAACAATTATGAACGAGGGTGGTCTCGACAAGTACCTCCTGTCTGATCGGCCGGCTCGTCTGAAGGAGCTTGGCGTGTTCGGATGGCACCTGCGTTACCAGGTCATGCAGAGCCCGACAATCAAGGAGCAATTCCGGCAACAACGGGAGAAGATGGGTCTTCCGGAGCCTCTGTCGTTTGAGGAGTGGATTAAGACCAAGGAGGAGGAGATTGAGGCCAAGGTTGAGGAGAGGCTCAACATCAAGGCCGTCACAACGCCTCGTCCCAAGGGCCAGGCTGATCCCCAGAACGATGCTCGGAAACTTGCGGCTGCGGAAGCGCTGCCCTGATTGCTCTCTCTCTCTCTCAAATCAAACCCGACTCGGTGAGGATATGATCCTCTTGGTGATGTCTTGCAACTGGGCGAGGCACACGGAGACTGGCGCTCAATCTACCATTGTACCATTATCGCGACGAAAAAGTTGACGCTGATTGAGCACCACGTCTTTTCGTCTTTTCAATCATCCCTTCACAATGGTGCCCCGGCATTTCCTCGGGCGATGTGATAGTGATGTATTTTCGCATGGATGCGATTTTGCTGGGCGTGCATATCGGTCTTTTTTTTTCTGTGTACTTATACTCCAATGTCATCAACATCTTTATTGTTCAAGCCATGATACAAATAGGCCTCCTTACTCTGGCTTGGTTTTCGTGTCTACCACAGGTATGTTTATCGTGTATATCTGTCGGGTAGGATATCTACGTAGGCCTATGTGATGTATAGTTCCAAACCGAGGCCTGGAACTCAACATTGGGCAACCTCTAAGGCAGAACGTATGGCATGCTCGTGGGTAGGTGATTAACCATCGAATACGTCTAACGAGTAGGTCTTGCCTAGTACTCATTTGGTCTTCAGGGATAGACTTACTAGTGAATACGCCTAGATGACGACATCCTCGGATATATATAACGCAAGCAATGCTCGGCAAAGGACTCCAAGACGATTGTTCGCTAGAACATCAACATCTGAACAGACACTCGAATCTGATTTGCTCCCTAGCTATCCCTCATCGCCTACGATCAAAGCTAACTCGAAACGGGAAATGTTGGTGAAGATGGAAAGGTTGCTGGAATGCGCGCGCAGGAAAGGGACCCGCCGCCCACCGGATTCGGAGGTCCAGAACCTACCCGCGCAACCTTCGAGATTGGACCTGTCAACCTTCCACGCCTCACCCCAGCGATCTTGTTACTCTGAAACAGTCGCCTGTGACCTCTTCAATGCTATGACTTGATTTATCTCGAACTACTGCGTCACTGAGTCCTTGTCCCGCAGTCTGTAGGACCATCCCTCGGTATGCAGTTCGCATTGCCTCCGCGGAGGAGCCCTCATACTCTCCCAGGCGCTCATTCCTCACGACTACCGCTGTACCGAAGAAAACAGCTCAAGACGATAGCCATATTCGCATTTGCAGTCCTCACCCTGCTCTACCTATTATCGCGCCTCTTCTCATCAAGCTCGACTTCGCTCTCGGCGCCGGCTGGTTCGGCGGGTGTGGTGATCGTGACGTTATTGGATCGTCAAGGTCTCAGCGAAAGCTATATCAATAAGATCGTCACGAATAGGGAAGACTATGCCAAGCGCCATGGTAAGCATTGTTTTAATACCCGTTGCTGCAGCTCTATTGGAGTCCCTTGGTTCTGTGGCTTATTTACTGGGTGAAACAGGGTACACGAACTTCTTCGCAAGCGTCTCCGACTACGAGGAAGCTATAGGCGATGCCCCTCGAAGCTGGGCCCTCATCCCGGCGATGCGTCATGCGATGGCAACTCATCCCAAATCGAAACACTTCTTCCATCTAAGTCCTCACGCCCTCATCATGAATCCTACCACGTCTCTCAAATCGCACCTCCTCGACCGAAGCCGCCTTGAATCATTGATGCTGAAGAACGTCCCTATCGTCCCGCCAGACAGCATTATCAAGACATTTACGCTCAAACAGAAAGACGTCGATCTTATCCTTACTCAGGATAGCGAGGATTTGAGTCCTTCTAGCTTTATTCTCAGGAATGGGGACTTTGCGCGCTTCTTCTTGGACCTTTGGTTTGAGCCGCTGTTTCGGAGTTATAAATTTGCTAAGGCTGAGACACATGGATTGGTGAGGTTCCTTGGTTCGTGGTATTCAAACTTGCGTTAATGCTTTTTTGTTATTGTTTAGGACCACATTATGCAATGGCATTCAACGGTGCTGGCTCGGACGGCTTTAGTGCCCCAGCGGATTTTGAATGCGTACAGCAAGGACTCGTCGGGTGCATCACCGGATGGCTCTTACAAGGATGGTGACTTTGTCATTCGTTTCCCTTCGTGTGATGAAGGGAAAACCCGTGACTGCGATGAATTGGATCCATATTACTCAATGTGGTTGAAGAAGGCCAAGAGTACCTGACGTCTCTAGTGTTTGAATATTCGACTGTATGAGTCTTGCTGGTGTCTTGCGGGTTGTCCTCTTCTGTGTCCATCAAGTCCATTATGCAATCTGGGTTGGGTGGGTTTCGGCGTCATAGACTGTTTTTCTTTTTTTACATACAGCGAGGTTAGTGTTTTACTTTATCATTGGCGTGCATTCTGTTAGAAAGGAAACACGGGCATCAATTTTTGGTTTCTATATCAAGTCATAGAATGCATGGTGCATTCATTATTCGCGATTTTTCGAGTGCCCGATAAGCAAGCCCTGCGCTTCATAGTATGCATGTCACAAAAAATATGTCGATAGCATAAAGAAGAAGCAGACCGGTAGGCCTAGAAGCATTAATTAGTTCTCACCATTCGCCATTGGGCTGAGGATCTAGATGACCCATAACAACTTAATAACGTTTTGTCCATGGACTTGGTATGATCTGCCACTTAGAACAAACCAGCAATGAGCACAGTACGCTTCTTCTTGTACTTGTCACCAAAGTCCTTGCGGTAGCGGATCTCCTTCTTCCAGGCCCAGCTCCACATCTGGAGACCACCGACAAGAGTGAAGAGCAGGACACTCCAGCTCAACTGGCTAACCAGGTAGACGCCCAGCCAGGCCAGGATCTCAAACATATAGTTGGGGCAAGTGACCCAGCTGAAGCCAAAGCCGGAGGGAATACCGCGCTCGGTAGTGCCGGGACGACGGAGGTCACGCAGAATCAAGTGCGCGTTGAAGTTGGCCACCTCACTGAAGATGAACAGCGCAACGCCGGCGTATACGAGAATGGGGTTGTACTCCGCAGAGGCAGCCGCCGCATCGGGGCGGAATACCCAGTACGCGATGTTGAAGCCGGCGAGGGCCCAGTAGTGGGCGCTGTTCTTGAAGATGTTGCGGGCGGGCATGGTGGCGTTGCTGAAGCGGTGCACGAAGAGGGTCTCATACTCGCGCTTCAGGAAGTGCACGGACAGGAGAAGGCATACGAGGAGTTGCAGGTCGGAGGGCTCGGGGAGGGGCTTGTCGAAGTTGAAGTAGACGAAGTTGCGGAGGGGGAAGAGGAAGAGGGCGGGGATAAGGAGGGGTCCGAGGTATTCGATGATGAAGACGGTGCGCCATGCGATCTGGGGACCTGTTTATTGAGAGAAAAGACATGTTAATTGGGTGTTTCTTGAAGCTGCGGGGTTGCGGTTTGTTTTTTCTTCTCGATCTTATTTGCGCCATCTCGAAGGAATTGGCGATGCTGGTACATACCGAGATCCTTGACATGGATGACACTCGACTCCTTCAAACCGGTGTCTTTGATAGTAGTGTTCTTCGCATTGGGAACCACGCTGCGGTCACTTCCCTTGGTGATGCGCAGACGGTGAATTGAGGCGCCGGAAGCTTGAGCGATAACATTGTATAGCTCCTCACCGGACGAGGTAAGAGCAATGGTAAGCTCTTTGGGGAGCTTGCGAATGGGCTTGCCTGGGCAATTTGTCAGTCCCTGATTTCTTAGAGTACTTTGCCATGTGCATGTGCTTGGCATGTAGATAGGAAGTAGGAAAGCCTACCCCGGGGCTCGACGATGAGAGTAATCTGAGACGCCATGATTGATGATGACAGAGTGTCAGCTCCAATTGATTGTCTCTGGGGATTTCAGGCAAACGCGGCCGGCTGGATGAGCTGAAAGAAAGTTCACCGCGGATGTCGAGAAATCGCGTCTGTTGGGCTGCACGAGTCCTCAACGAGAAACTGACCTCGGCTGACACCACGTGATGTAGACACCTGAGGCGATGATCTACATTGCTATTGATACTACGAGAGAAGAAGTCGAGGACCCTCAGGATGACGAAGAATCTGTTAAACTGAGGATGAGTCAGATCCTAAATAGTTTGAATATTTAGTTTGATTGATATGACCGTTGAAGATTGACTCCATAGTCATGTCATCTTATTGTCGTCACTATGTATTGTGGACTCAGGCGCTGCAGTAAGAGCGGAAAGCACGCGGCCAGTTGACGCCATTTTGTACGGGCTGACTTCTCAGCCTTTCCAATCGTTGGCCTTTCCATTCGTCGTTCTTAATATGAAGATCCATGAGGTACCTCAGGACCAAGGGCTCCGATATTGTGGCTGCACAATGGCTGAGCTGAAAAGCCCCGCCCCCAAATATTCCTTCGTTCTTGGCTTTTTTAATATGGACTTGTATGGAATACTTACTCATGTACTCCGTACTCAGTACATCAGTCGGATCCGAGGACAGGAGCCAACTGAAGCCTCCATCATGGTCTGGTCAAGGTGATACTACCCTCGCGATCAATTTCCGTTCCCTACCTATACATTCCCTGATCCATGATCTCTAACCCATCGAAACCCGGCTAGATCCACCAGTCTCAGCGCGGGCAAACATGCTAACCTGCATTACCCTGCAAGCCTGCAACGGACCAACGGTTAGTGCGGCCGAACAGAGTCGCCAATCAGCATCTCCAGAAGACAATTCCTGTCCTGTGTCTGGCCCAGGCCCCCTATCTTACCCGAGCCGAATTGGGGCAGCTCCCTGTCAATCAGCCTGCATATGCATATTAATGCATCTTTGATGGTTGAATGGAATTGTATGCCTAATGGACGGAGTCTCCGTGCGACAACGTCAAGACTCAAAACACGAGGCTCCACGTACCCCACCCCGCCAATCACGGCGAGTGGGACCTACCTGTCAGACATTCTTACGGCGAAGCCCGGACCAATCCACCAGGCTGCAAGCGGCGCAACCCCAGGAGATCTCAGCCGACGTGCCTGTTGCAAGAGTCATCGTATTGCCAGCCTGAAAATGAGACTCTTGAATCGCTGATGCCAATCGTCATGGCATCTTCAATGTGTGATGCTACCGCAGAATATTCAGGCCTTTCTTCATATGAATTTTGACGCACGAATGGGAAATGCCCTATTGTTCACACTGCGAAGTGGGGCATCGTCTGCCTTTTCCTTACGCTGCGCCCGAACCGCAGCTGGGTTCTTTAGGGCTGTGGCGCTAAGATGACTGACTAGAATCGATCCAGTCAAGTCTGTAAGAACTATGGAGACACTAAATCATCTCCCGGGGACCGGGGTGGGGGTTGTTCAGCCGTACAGTACCATGTGTTCAGTGGTTCACTGGTGTTGGGGCCATCCTCAGCCAAACTTAGCGTAGAATGAACGGGTGTTATCATATAACCTACTCAATTCCCCCCTCAATCATTCTCCGCTTCTCCAAACTGTGCGTTTGTTTTTGACTATTCACTCTGTATAACTGCCTCTAGCTTCTGGCATTGTGGTTCACAACTAGTTCGTGGTCTATCTTGTTGGCATCGGCAACAACTTGGCTTCCTGACAACGGAGTGCACGTCGTTGCGAACTGCTGTATATTTGAACTGGTATGGCAATTCTCCCCTCATTGGGCCTGTTAGTTATCGCTGCGGTTACTGGCTATCTCGCTTCCCCCGCACCGCATGGCAACTATCTGGGGCCTCGGCTTTCAATTGCTTTCTCGTTGAACATCCAAGTTGACGTACTGACACTATCTTGTACAGTTTGAGTGCCGAAGAGCGAGTTTTGAAATCTTGAAAACTGTACTATTACCAAGCAATTTTATTCATCACCCATCATGGTCCACAATAACGGTCATGCCAATGGCTCCGAGAGCCCACTTGCCCAGATCGAACAGATCGAACAGGTCGTCAAGGCATCGCTGAGACCCATGCCCACCGAGACTGGTGACGGTACTTACGTCAAGGGCAACACGACCACCGGCCTGGCCCAGGATCTGAGCCATGTCGACCTCAAGGATGTCAAGACGCTGGCCGAGGTCGCGAAGAGCGCAATTACTGGTGATCCCATCAATGATCGGGAGTATATTATGGAGCGAGTGATCCAGGTTAGTTACCCACTGTATACCCTGAGAAATCATTTTTTGACATTCTACTAGCTCGCGGCTGGTTTGCCGTCTACTTCCAAGAATGGAAAGGATTTGACGAATACTTTCTTGAGTACCCTTTGGAATGATTTACAGCACCCGCCTACTTCGTTAGTTAAGCTTATTCCAGGGTATAGAGAAGAGAACAACACTGACTGGATGTATAGGTATCTTGGACGGGACTCTGCATACCGTAAAGCAGATGGATCGGGCAATGTACGTGCTTTGAATGAAACTAGCTCGAAGTTTTACTGACACCAACCAGAACCCTTTCTGGCCCAACATTGGCGCCGCTGGTACACATTATGCACGATCTGTCCGGCCACAGACCATGCAGCCTGGTGCCCTTCCAGAGCCAGAGACCCTTTTCGATAGCCTCCTCGCTCGGAAGGAGTTCAAAGAACACCCCAACAAAATTTCCAGTGTACTTTTCTACCTCGCGTCTATCATTATTCATGGTATGTGGTGTATAATGGCTAGATTCCGCCTCGCTGAGCATAACTGACCAGCAAAAGATCTTTTCCAAACGAACCCCAGAGATCAAACAGTATCTCTGACTTCGTCTTATCTGGACCTGGCTCCACTTTACGGAAACAACCAAGAGGAGCAAAACGCCGTCCGGACATTCAAGGATGGAAAACTCAAGCCAGATTGCTTTTCCACTAAGCGAATTCTAGGATTCCCGCCTGGTGTTGGTGTCATGCTGATCATGTTTAATCGTTTCCACAACTATGTCGCCGAGCAACTTGCTCAGATCAACGAGGGTGGTCGATTCACCAAGCCAGATGAGTCCAACACCAAGGCTTATGCCACCTGGGATAATGACCTTTTCCAAACCGCGCGTCTGGTTACCTGCGGTCTATATGTCAACATTATCCTGAAGGACTACGTTCGGACAATTCTGAATCTGAACAGGACTGATAGTACTTGGAGCTTGGATCCTCGTGCCGAGATGAAGGATGGCCTCCTCAGTGATGCCGCTAAGCAGGCTACTGGAAACCAAGTCTCGGCCGAGTTTAACCTTGTCTACCGCTGGCACTCGTGTATCTCTGCGCGCGACCAGAAATGGTCCGAGGATCTATATAAGGAAATATTTGTGGGCCAGGATCCGGACAAGATTTCCCTTCAACAGTTCACCATGGGTCTTGGAAAATGGGAGGCGAAGCTTCCTGAGGATCCCGTGGAGCGGCCATTTGCCAAATTACAGCGTCAAGCTGATGGTCGCTACGATGACGATGATTTGGCCAAGATCTTCGAAGAGAGTGTGGACGACGTTGCTGGAGCGTTCGGCGCTTCGAACGTCCCAACTGTCTTCCGTACGATCGAGGTCCTCGGCATCAAGCAGGCGCGTTCTTGGAACCTGGCCACGCTCAATGAGTTCCGGTCGTTCTTTAGCTTGCAGCCTTACAAGACCTTTGAAGAGATCAATTCGGATCCGTATATCGCTGATCAGCTCAGACATCTCTATGACCACCCAGATCTGGTCGAGCTCTACCCGGGTCTGATTGTTGAAGATGCCAAAGACCCAATGCTTCCAGGCAGTGGACTGTGTGCAAACTACACTACCTCCCGAGCCATTCTCTCGGATGCAGTTACGCTTGTTCGTGGTGACCGCTTCTATACCGTTGACTACACGCCTAAGCACCTGACAAACTGGGCCTATAACGAAATCAACTACGATACGTCCGTCGATGAGGGTGCAGTCTTCTACAAGCTGGTTCTGAGGGCCTTCCCCAACAATTTCAAAGGAAACTCGGTCTACGCCCACTTCCCACTCGTCGTACCTCATGAGAACAAGAAGATCATGACCAGCCTCGGCAAAGCTGAAGTATACAGCTACGACAAGCCCTCTTACAAGGCCCCGCCTCGAATGATCAGCTCCCACGCTGCTTGTATGTCTATTCTCGCGGACAAGGAGGCCTTCGGTGTGACTTGGGGCAAGAAGCTGGAGTTCATCTTGAGCCGTGATGGCCACTCGTATGGCGGTGACTTTATGTTGTCTGGTGACCGCCAACCAAATGTCGAGTCCCGCAAGATGATCGGCAATGCTTTATACCGGGACAAGTGGAAGTCAGAGGTCCGCTCTTTCTACGAGGAAATCACCTTGCAGCTCTTGCAAAGGAAATCCTACAAGATCGCCGGCGTGAACCAGGTCGACATCGTCCGGGATGTGTCCAACCTTGCTCAGATCCACTTCTGTGCCCATATCTTCTCCCTCTCTTTGAAGACTGACTCGAACCCTCGTGGTGTCTTTACAGAGCAGGAGCTGTATCAAATTATGGCCTTAGTCTTCACCTGCATCTTCTACGATGTCGAGGTTACCAAGTCCTTCCAGCTTGAGCAGGCCTCTCGCAAGGTTGCGCAGCAGCTGGGTGAGCTGGTCATGGCGAATGTCGAGCTCGTTAACAAGTCTGGGTTCATTGCCGATATTGTGAACCGTCTTCACCGTCACGATTCCCTGACTGATTATGGTGTCCACATGATCCAACGCTTGTTGGATAGTGGGCTGCCGCCGAAGGAGATTGTTTGGACGCACATTCTTCCGTCGGCAAGTTCCATGGTCGCGAATCAGGCTCAGTTGTTCATCCAGTGCTTGGACTTCTACCTGGAGCCGGAGAATGCCCATCACCTTGCTGAGATTCAGCGTCTCTCGAAGGAAGATACTCCGGAATCTGAGGAGCTGTTGCTGCGATAGTAAGTGGATCCATTCCTTTTATTCTTTCTCCTTGAGTTTTTTACAAGTGATACTGACATTTTGACAGCTTCATGGAAGGTGGCCGCATTCGCTCATCAGTTGCACTGCCACGCGAAGTCATAAAGCCAACCGTCATCGACGACAATGGTGAGAAGATCACCCTGAAGGCCGGCCAAGAGATCTTCGTTAACCTGGTAAGTCCTTTACTCCCCACACCCGAGAAGAACATGACATCTAACGATTTACCCACTCTCTAGGTTGCCGCATGCCACGATCCCAAGGCATGGCCAGACCCGGAACAAGTCCGTCTGGACCGTGACTTGAGTCAGTACTCCCACTTTGGCTTTGGTCCGCATCAATGTCTCGGCCTCGGCGTGTGCCAGGTTGCATTGCCTACTATGCTGCGGGTGGTCGGACAACTGGAGAATCTTCGTCGTGCTCCTGGACCACAGGGCCAGTTGAAGAAACTTCCTGCCCTTGGCGGTCTGACTATGTATATGGATGCTGACCATAGTATGATCTCGCCGTATCCTTCAACGATGAAGATTCAGTGGGATGGGGAGTTGCCCAAGGTCGCGGGCAAATAAGTGTTTTGACGTTTTTGATGTAAATCATGGCCGAATGAAATTTTCTTTCATCTTTTCTTTCCCTTGGATACCGAATATTTTTTAAGAGGGGCTGCAATTGATTTCCTGGAAGGTGGTTGACGGGCGATTACTACATATTTGGTCATCGCAAGTTCATGGGTCTCAACAGCCGGTAGCCGTTCCCTGCCTAATGTCTGGCGTGGGCTACCCTTTGTAGCTCATTTAACCACGAGACGCTGATCGTAGCTCTTCTCGACAGCCAAAAGACATTGAAGGCTGTTTTAAAAATTAGGCAATCCAATGGCCCCAGGAGATCGTGATGATGCCTTGGAAGGCCTCCCAGCTGAAACACCCAAATTCGAGTATCAAGGCCTGTCGAAATGCCTGGATATAATAGAGAATCAGTTTTCTCGAGATCCAACCCCCCCCCGACTTCATCAGTGATCGCCTCATCTTTTACAACATCCATCCCCACGAATTTCAAAATCTCGCAGCTCAACTCAAAGACACCTCCGCAAACTTCTCGAGCTACGATTTCAGAAACTACATCCTTACGCTCAAAATGGCGTCTCACATGCATTCAACAGCGGCTTAGGAGTTCAGCACACTCGTTGGCTTGTGGAAAGAAGACATGGAAATGCGGGACGATCTCTGTAGCATTGGCCCAGGCAAATTCTATGGAGGCTCCAAAAACAAGGTTCCCGATGCCTCCTGGGCTCCGAGCTGGGACGGCGCCGATCCCAACAGACCTTGGCCGTCGATGGTCGTGGAAGTGGCATTCACAGAGTCAAGGACCAACCTTGAGAACGATATCAAATTTTGGCTCGAGGAGTCGGAGGGGGATGTGAAGGTCGCTGTGAGCATCTCGATTCTGTCAAAAGAACCGGGCAGGTTGGTCTTGGAACAATGGGACCTTACGCCTTCGACAAACTCAAAGAAGTCTATGGTCCAGGTAGTACAAACCATGACGGCTATCCGAAAGCCTGGACAAGCCCCTGTGATCTTGGGGAGCTTCGTACTGCCTTTTGAAGATATTTTTCTCAGGTCTAAGGCATCTCAGCCCTCGGCAAGGGACCTGGTAGTCACCAACTCAGATTTGGAAATTCTAGCAAGGGGTATGTGGCGGCAGCAGTTTAAGACTCGACAGTGAATTCAGATTCCCATTACTATTACTATTGTTGTTTGTGACGGGCAGAGTATTTCTTAGTATCAGGGCCTAATTTGCAATAATACACACTTAAGCGTTTTACATGAGATAATGAGGCTACGTAGTATTCTATGCGTATTATCCATCGATCTTTGATTATCTTTGTTCTAGATATAGACTATAGTGCAAGAGTGGTGGAAGGCCGAGGAGCTATACTTGAGATATGGTAGTAGTGTTCCATAGTTTCCAATATGTCGACATGTCATTCTCAAATTCTTGTTCTGGCATTGAAAAAGTGTAGGGCAAAATGTGAGAAGAGGGTCATAGCCTATCCCATTCACCTTTTACAACTTCAGAGTTGGGATGCCATAGATAAAATGAGTCAATGACTATACTCCCTAACTATAGTTAGTTATTGAATGCCTTAAAATGCCGTTAATGTTCATGCCTTGGCGCCTGGACGGCCTGACAGGCTGACCGCCTCGGTGGGGAACTGGTGCTGGGCCACTCTCCGCCTAGCTTTGCTGTGGTCTTCTGCCGGCAGAACGAGCTTTGACGCTGGGCTCTGGCGTTTGGTTCTGGCTCGGGCTCGCTTCACGGTCTTCTTCCAGCTTCCAGCCTTTGGAAACCCTCTTTCATATCTCCTCCCATCTCTCCCTCCCCATCATTCTTCTTTTCTCCATCACTCTCACACCTCAACAACATCAACCATTTCTCGTCAACACCGTCCGTGTTAACGTCCTGCACCGTTTTCCCTGACCGTTTGACTTCTCTCTACCCGCCGTGATCTCACCCATCCTGCGTCGATCGTCGAGCTGTCAGTAACCCCAGCTCTCAGCGCCCATCAAGTGGATGATCAACTCCCGTGGTTGATTCCTTGCGTCAAATTATTCGTGATAACCAACCGTCACCCCCGAATTCCTTTCCTTATCATTCGAGACTCGATTTTCGTGAGGCAGGAGAGGAGACCTAAAACGTCATAAGGCATCCTCGCGCCTTCCCCGCGAACCCGGTCGTCACGACCTCCCCACTTTACCCTCTAGGAGACTTCTCTCTCCTGGACTTTTTCAACCTCCTCATGGTTGGCTGCTTCACCGATCGTCAACATGGGGAGAATTAAGAAGGTGGCTAGCCAAAAGCACGAGGCTACAATTGTAAGTCTCCATCGGCATTCATGTTAGTCACTGTTATATCGTACTGACTAAAATTTTTTCCTTCTTGCTACAGTCGCCTTTCTTGGGAGAATTTATCGGCCGTGCGACTAGTCTTCCCGTTCCAGAGCTTCCTTCGCTCCTAAACACATTCCCTCGGCTATGGCCTTTCCCTCGCGGTGATCTATACCACTGGATCAACGTCTTGGACCGGTTCGATGAGATTCTGGCCTCCGTCATCGACAAATACTTCCTCAACATCGGCCCGCAAACACAATCATTCGGTCGAAGCGTTTTGGAGGAGTCATATGCGGCTGACCCAACGAAGACACCGGCAGAGGGCATCGATGCCAAGCTGAATGCTTTGGGATATGGGCCCGATGGAGACCGACAGTTGGTGGAGGCAATTCTAGAGTTCTCGCGTATGCTTTTCGAGAAATGCGGCAATCGAAGTCTTTACAGCAGCAGTGAACGTCTGGGTGAGCTCTTGAACACTACCTCTCTGTCCCTCCTCCAAGCGACTCTACGCCTGTCCCTCTGCCTGGCCCAACGGTATCACTCCCGCCAACGCGGCTCCCACCAGCAGACTCTGTTGGCCAGTCATTACAACATCGACCTGGAGAAACTCCAAAAAATTGCTGCGCCCTTCCCGCGCCCATTCGTCGCCGGCAAAACGCCATTTTCTGCATCCCCCGCTGTCTCCGGCAAGGGAACGGAAAATGCCGTCCAAACCAAACTCAATGCCAATGAATTCGCCTCGCTTGTCCGTGATGATGAAGGCTGGGAAGAGTGGGGTAGCGTTCGTGTGCTCTACTATCCCTCTGGCCCCTCCGAGCAGACTCGAACGGCCTCCGAGTTTGGACAGGCAGACAACATCCCTCATGCGCCGACCACGCCGACCCCTCTCCGGCGTAGTGCCACGCATCCCACACCCCGCTCAAGCCGCGCCTTTAATGTAGAGGAATCCCCAACAGTCGCGCCTAATACCGTCGGGAAACTGGATGAGCCGTCTCGCAGTGGGAAAGTCCTAGACCTCCCGTTCTCGAAGGTTTCCTCCACCAAAGCCGAGGATCTCCTTGCCACTAACCTCCCGCATCTGCCTTTGGAGTCAAAGTATGAGCTACTTCACAAGGTTCGCGTTGCGCAGGCTTTGACCGAGTCGCGTGCCGCCCGTGAACAGATCCTCGCCATTCGGATCCTGGCCGTGACGAACCTCGCCTACGTTAATACCGAAGCCACATTCCAGCAGAAGGTCCTTCAATATGACATGGAACAATCCAAGCGTCTACAATTGACCTACCAGTTGGCCGAACTTGTTCATCTAGGCGCTAGTGCTGACCTTGAAGTATCAAGAACGGCGCAAGCCTTGGCTCTGCAGGCGCTTGATGCGCTTGCAAAACACAAAGCACGCGCTAATGACGTCTGTGCTGCTCTGAGCGTCAACGTCAACCACGGTGTTCTGATGTTCCTGACCCGCAAGGTCGTCAATGAACTAGGTTCTGAGGAGGATAACACGAACGATCCTTACCATGATGAATGGAGAGATGCTTTGCTTGCTCTTTTGCGCACGCTTCCGAGCTCAAGCTCCCGGACTCCCGAGACGCTCGTCGCTGCGGGTCTTATTCCCATGTTCGTGGACATTCTTAACCTCCGAACAGAGAAAGCTCGCCGGGTTTATTCGCGCATCATGGAATTCCTCGACACCTTCGTCCATGCCGTCCGTGATGCACTGGGTACTTTGACTATGGCTAAGGGCTTCGATGCTATCTCTGATTTGATCGACTACGAGACCAAGACTGCATTCGAGAAGGTCTCTCGTGGAGATGGATTTCCTGCACAGTACAAGAACCCATCGATCGATTACCAGATTCCCTATTTCCAACAGCAGACCTTGCGATGGATGTTCCGCTTTGTCAATCACATCATGCAGCACAATGGTGGCGGCTTTGACCGCGTGCTGCGAAACCTCATTGACTCTCCTCAGCTGTTGACGTCCCTGCGGCTGGTCTTCGCGAACGCTCGCATCTTCGGGTCGCACGTTTGGAGCAATGCTGTGAATATCCTTAGCAGCTTCATCCACAACGAGCCAACGAGCTACGCTGTCATCGCTGAAGCTGGTCTCAGTCGAAGTCTGCTGGCCGCCGTCATGGGTCGAGAACTCCAGGCCAAAGAGAAGCCACCTGCCGTGGAACCTCTGGATGCGGAACCCCAGGAGGGTGAGTCTTCTGCTCAAGCGCCTACTGCCGTGCCTGCTTCTCCCGTGGAGGAAAAGAAGAAGGGTCGGGAATACGTTCTTGCCCGGTCCAAGGATTCCCCTCTTGCACCAGGTATTATCGCAGCCGCCGATGCCCTTGCCTGCATTCCGTCGGCGTTCGGCGCTATCTGCTTGAACTCCTCAGGGTTGGACCTCTTCCAGTCTTCTGATGCCCTCGAGAGCTTCTTTGAGATTTTCGAGAACCCCGAACACGTCAAGTGCCTGAAGGATGACCCTCAATTGGTTCGTTCTCTTGGTACAACGTTTGATGAACTTGTTCGTCACCACCCAGCCTTGAAGACTTCTATCATGACTGCCGTTCTTGTGATGGCTGCTCGTGTCAACCTTCTCGGCAAGGTCAAGGCTTGGGAGTTGGGAATGGGGTCCAAGCTCTGGCAAGAGGATGCTGATGGTCAGGTTGTTCTATCTGGAGATATCTTTTCTCTTTTCCGTGAGATCGGTACCCCGGGCGATGCGTCAACGGAAGCCCCGGCGGCTGTTGGTGCTCCCTACTTGAATGCTCACTCCCTTCCAAATGGCGGAAAGCTTGTTCTGGGTGATGTCAACCAACTACTCCCGTTGCCGCAGGCTGGCTTCGAGCCGAAAGATAAGGATGAGCATGGTCTCACTGTCACAGACTATCTCTTCCCCGCCATTCGATTTCTGGGCGCCTTCTTCGAGAACCAGCCGAATTGCGCTTCCTTCATTCTCGCCGGTGGAGCAGAATTCATTCTGGACTATGCTACGCTTCAAAGCTTGCCATTTGATTTCCACAGCACGGAGGCTAACCAAGAACTTACGGTTCTGGTGCATATGCTCGCTGAGACGAAGCCGCACCTAATCTTACCATCCATCATGCACCGTGCCCAGTCGGCAGTCAACAACCTTGAGGCCTTTTGGACTGCACCCAAAGAGTCCGGATTCTTCACGCCGCTGATCAAGCCGATTGACTCGAAGGCACCGGCACCAGAGCCCACCCCTGCTGTCAACCATGGCACCTTCTTCGTCAAGCATATGAATGCCGTTCTGGTGCTCACAGACCTGCTTCGCGAGATCTATGCCATGCCTCTGTACCAGACGCGATCTACGACACTGAACTATCCTTTCAGCCAGGTCGTCCTTGCAGACAAGTATGCTGCCCTGGTTGCTTCCCTTGGCAGCCTTCACGCTGCTTGCGTCTGGGAAGAGATCATGCTCGAGAAGAACATCCCCGAAAAATGGCTACAGGCCATCAAAAATCCCGCGGAGAAGACCAGCTTCAATCTTGCGGCTGGAGCTACGCAGGCGAACTCATCAGAGGCCCCTGCTATCACCGGAGCCCAGGCTGAAGGCTCAGGTGCAATTGAGGCTAGCCAGCCCCCCGCCGCAGAAGAGCCCGAGAGTGAGGAGAGTAAAGCGGCGACCGAGCGGAGTGCTGCTTTCAAGAACGTTCAAACCCTCCGTTATCTTTTGAGCTCCCTGCCTAGCTCAATTACCGGCTTCTTCCACAATCTGGGCCTTGGGCTTATTACTCGAAAGCGGATGGAGAACAGCCACACCGCGAGGCAGAATTCGAACATGGTGGCCGATGCTATTGCTGATGCTGTCCTGCGCGAGCTTCAATTCGGCCCCGCCAATTCTTGTGATAGCTCAAAGCATCGTTTCGCCTACCTCATCGTTATTCTCTCCTCGTTCTCGCATCTCCTCTACGAGGTTACTACTGATCGTCCCTCAAATAACTACCTCACCCTCGTTCTCCTTGCATTCAAGCGAAACAATGGGCTAAAGGTCTTGAAGGAAATCTGCGATGTCTTCATGCGTGAAGTCAAGGCCCTCGAGCCGGTCCAGAACAATCCTGAAAAGTCCAACAAGGAGTTGGCTGATCGACTCACTTCCGCCTACGGTGGAATCAAGATTATCCTTGCGCTGTTCTCTGAACTCTCCTCGGGGAAGAATATTATGGAGTCCAACCAGACACAGGCCCTCGCAAGCCACCATGATCGTGATCGTGATCGCCCTGATTACTTCCAGGCCGGCCAATTCATCGTTGATCTTCGCATGGAAATCCTTCCCATGGCCCAGGACATGTGGAACTCGGAGTTTGCGACTCAGTCTTCAAGCAAGATTGTCAAATGTTTGGTTGATATCCTTCGATCGTCGCTGGACGGAGAACATGAGCAAGGTGCCGCACACAAGTCGGATGTTGCTCCTGCTGTCACGGAAGCTGTCAAGAAGCCGTTCATGATCAATAAGGACAGGCTAGCAACTCTGACCGGAAAGGGTTTCGAAGACTCTGAACTGAATCACGAGGCCTTGTACCGCTGCAACAATAATGCAAATTATGCAGAGGAATACTGCAATGCTCGAACCTTCCTCCGATCACCTCCCAGAGTTCCTCCTGGCCCTGGTGATGTTCAGACTGGACCGCCCGAGGCTGCATCTGGTGCCGATGGTCCTGAAGACGGTGGTCTCGGGGACGTCACGCCTCTCGACCGGGGACTTTTGGAGCAGGGTGGCCTTGCCATGATCTTGGCTCAGGCAGGACGTCCTGTGCACGATTCTATGAACGATGATGACGACTCTAGTGACATGCGCGACGGCCTGGCCCGTGCAATTTCCAATGTTCTGAACGACGAAGCGGGTATGCTTCGAGGTGAAGATGGGCCTCTTTTCCTCACAGAGCGTGAGCGCCAGCGCCAGCGCCGTCGAGCCCAGGCAAACGCTGAGTCCGCCGACCAGCAGTCCTCGAGAGCCAGTCAACCCCAGAGGGAGGACCAGAGAGAAGAGCCAGTCGAGCGACGTCAGCTGATTACTATCGAGGACCTGAACGCGGAGAGAGAAAAGGTCCGAGCTAATCTCATCGAGCGATCCTTGGATGTTCTGAACGAGCACCATGACGTATCTTTCGAGCTCGCCGACTTGATCAGCTCTGCCATCAAGAATCATCCTGAGCCCGAAAGCTTCCGACGGGATGTTGGTGAAACTCTTGTTCAGTCACTGGTTTCCTTGCAGATGGAGAACTTTCAGACCGCTGGCAAGAAGGTCGCTGCTTATGCGCACATTCTTGCTTTGGTACTCCAAGATTTGAAAATGTACACTGCGACTCTGGAAGAGCTGAAGGATTGCTTCTCGACATTCCTGAGCTTCATTAAGCTTCCTACCCCCGAGAAGTCCGCAGGTGAGACTTTCCCTTGGATCGGCCCTGTCTTGCTCATCCTCGAGAAGTTGCTGTCTGATGATTGTCAACCACCGCAAATCACTTGGTCTCCCCCTAGTCTTGAGGATCCTCAAGGTGGCAATTTCGGCCCCGCTCACCTTGCAGAGCCCCTTGTGTCTCTTGACCAGAAGACCGAGTTGTTTGAGGCTTTGGTGGAAATTTTGCCTCGAATTGGCAAGGATGATGGTCTCGCGCTCTCCGTCTGCCGAATGCTGGTCATTCTCACCCGCCAACGAAGCATCGCCGTCCGTTTCGCGCCCAAGCGGAACTTGCAGCGCCTCTTCCTCATGGTCAAGCAATTGGCCAATGCATCAAATGAGAAGCTTCAGAGTGCCTTCATGTTGATCTTGCGACACATTGTCGAAGACGATGCTACGATTCGACACATTATGACCGCGGAGATCGTGGGCAACTTTGAGAGCAAGCCCTCTCGCCAGATTGACGCCGCCGGCTATGTGCGACAGATGTATCATCTTGTTCTCAGGAATCCCGAGATCTTTGTCGAGGTCTCTAACGAGAAGTTGCGCTTGGTCCGGTATGATGCTGGTCATCGGACGCAAGCTCTCGCATTGAAGGAAGACCGCAACGCTCGCCAACGTCAAGACAATGAAGAAAAGACTCATGAGCCATCCGCTGCCGAAGCATCTTCGACTGCAGAGGACAAGGAGAAGGAGAAGGACAAGACTGCCGAAATGAAGCCACCTGTTGTGGAGAACCCAGATGGTGTTATTCACTACCTGCTTTCTGAACTCCTCTCTTACAAGGATGTGGATGACAAGGAAACTCCAACGGCCGAATCCACTGAACAGCAGCCCGCTCAGGATCAGCCTGAGCTCCCAACCGATGTTGAGATGTCCATGGACGAGCCCACTCCGTCGGTGACCAGCAGTGCTGATGCTCAGACCAGTCGTGCCCCCAAGAAGGGTGAGAAGCCGTCATTCGAGGCCAAGGATCACCCAATCTACATCTACCGATGTTTCCTCCTTCAATGCCTGACTGAGCTTCTCGGCTCCTACACCCGCGCCAAGGTCGAGTTTATCAACTTTTCGCGCAAAGCCGATCCACTCGCCAGCACTCCTTCCAAGCCTCGATCGGGCATCCTCAATTACATGTTGAACGCTCTGGTTCCTCTCGGTACTATGGAACATGATGAGTCTTTGGCTTTCAAGAAGCGCAGCATCACTTCCACCTGGACCATGCAGGCACTCGTGGCACTTTGCACCAAAACATACGAACTGCCTGGTTCCAGACGCCGCAATGAGCCGAAACCAGCGGAGGAGGATGAACCCGAAGTTGCCTTCGTCCGCCGCTTCGTCTTGGAGCATGCTCTGCGATCCTTCAAGGAAGCTAATGCATCAACGGAGCCCCTGGACGTCAAGTATTCCAAGCTCATGTCCTTGGCCGACCTGTTTGACAAGATGCTTAGTGGGTATTCTTTCTCACAGGATGCTGGGTTCCCCAACTCGGCGAGACAAATCGCCAAAGCCATGTTCGAGAAACATTTCATTCCTGCGTTGACCGCCTCGGTTGCCGAGATTGACTTGAACTTCCCTTCATCTAAGCGGGTTATTAAGTATATCCTGCGACCAATCAACAAGCTCACACAGACCGCTGTGATGCTTAGTGACAATGGGGAGATTTCTACTGCCAGCTCTGGTGAAACCGAGGATGATGAAATCTCATCCGCTACCTCCGTCTCGGACATGGAAGACGAGAGGGAGGAAACTCCTGATCTTTTCCGCCATTCCACCCTTGGTATGCTGGAGCCCCGCCACGAGGAGCAAACCAGCTCTGAGGAATCCGAGGGCGAAGACGATGAAATGTACGATGACGAATATGACGATGAGATGGACTACGACGAGGACGTCCCTGAGGATGACGGTGAAGTCGTCAGCGATGAAGAAGATATGGGCCCCATCGAAGGTCTCCCCGGCGATGCAGTCGAAGTCATCATCGATGATGAGGACGATGAGGACGACGACGACGAGGATGACGACGACGACCTTGATGACCACTCGGAAATGGAGGAAGACGATGATGACATCTATGCTGGAGAAATTACAGGCGATCGCGACAACGAGAGCCTTGACGACGGCGAAGATGATGAGTGGGAAAGCGACGATATCACCGAAGATGAAGAAGAGGCCGAGATGATGAACCAGTTCGAAGATGAGCTGGCTGACATGCGTCAAGCCAACCGGTCCGGCGATGCACACAATCGTATTGACGAGCTATTCCGTGCTCTCAACCAGGCTACCGGCGACGATGATCTTCATGACCATGGTCTGGGAGGTGATATCCACGATGAAATCCTTGATGACCTGAACGAGGATGGTGGTGGGTTGATACCCCGTTCCTTTCCAAATCCCCTCCTTGCTGATCCACGAAATGTAGAAGAAGACGAGATGGACGAGCTTGAGGAGGAAGCCGATGATTACGATGATTACGACATGGATCATGGGTCTGAAGGCGACATGGAAGGTGAGCCAAACACCACTCTGTGGCGGTACAATCTCGAGCTAAATGATACCGATTTACTAGATGACGATCTTCTGGAACCTTGGGGCTGGGAGGGCGATGAGGCCCCGCCACCTCGACACCATCACCACCGTATGCGGGGTGGACCTCCTTCTGCCTGGGCTGCTGTCACTGAAATCATGCCTGGTCGCCATGGTGGTCTCGTTCCGATCCAGCCATTCCACCGGGTTCACAGAAACCAGGTGCCTCCTCGCGGCAACGACGATGGCACCAACCCTCTCCTTGTCCGAGACGACCGTGCTGCCGATGCTACTGCTCAGCTGCGGGCGTCCGGTGCGGATATGTTTGCTGACTGGGCTCAAATGGAAGGTGGCGGCAACCGTTTCGTTCAATTGGACAGTCCTATGGGCTTTATGAATGCTATCATGGCCGCCATCGGTGGAGGCCCACAGCCCCCTGGAATGGGAGTTGTCTCTCGTGCAGATGGTATCCACGTCCACGTTGACCGGCGATCAATCCTGCCTAACCGTCTAAGCGACTTGTTCGCCAGCGCCCAGCAACAGACGTCGCAATCCCGCCGCAATGATCCCCACAATGCAGTCAAGTTCAACTTGTCGACGACTAGGAACCGTTGGCAGGAAGAAGCTCGTATTCTCTTCAGCGGTACTTATTCGGAGAAGAGTATGCGTGTCATCAACTCATTGCTGAAGGTCATGGTCCCTCCCGCCATTGAAGAGGAGAAGCTGCGCAAGAAGCAGCTCGAAGAAGAGAGGAAGCGTGCCGATCAGGAGCGAGCTGAGAAGGAACGCAAGGAGCAGGCCGCTCGTGAAGAGGAAGAGCGTAAGCGCAAGCGCAAGGAAGACGAGGAGAATGCGCGCCGCCAGGCTGAGAGAGAACAGCAGGAAGCTGAGCGCCAAGCTGCTGGAATTGCTGAGCCCATGGAAGACATCCAGCAGACCGATGCCGCAGCCGAAGCTGCCAGCGCTGCCCAGCCTGAAGCTGCCCCTGCCGAGCCAGTTCAACGTGTTCACACTACCATTCGTGGTCGCCAGCTTGATATCACTGGCCTGGAGATCGACCCAGAGTACCTGGAGGCGCTGCCAGAGGAGCTCCGGGAAGAGGTGATCATGCAGCAACTTGCCGAACAGCGATCTCAAGCTGCTGCCGCCGGCGAGGAGCCCACTGAGATCAACCAGGAGTTCCTGGAAGCCTTGCCCGCAGAGATCCGTGACGAATTGCTGCAGCAGGAAGCGGCTGATCGACGTCGACGGGAGCGTGAAACTGCTCGCCGTCAAGCTAATACTGGTGGTGTCCCGCCACGCGCCGAAGAAATGGATGCTGCTAGTTTCCTTGCCACCCTCGACCCTTCTTTGCGTCAAGCTGTTCTGGCAGACCAGCCTGAGGATGTACTTGCAACCTTGGGTCCCGAGTACCTATCTGAAGCCCGGGCATTGGGTGGCCGCCGAATTGCTCAATTTGGTGACATTACCGCAGCTGGAATGGAGAATCGCCCTCGAGGTGGCGAGGCTGCCGGCGATCTGGAGGCTAAGAAAAACCAGAGACGACCGGTAGTTCAAATGCTTGACAAGGCTGGTGTTGCAACTCTGCTTCGCCTAATGTTCATGCCTCTCCAGGGTAACGCACGTCACTTGCTCAACGACATTCTACACAACGTTTGTGAAAACCGCCAGAACAGAAGCGAGGTTATCAGCTTGATTCTGTCCGTCTTGCAAGATGGCAGCGTTGATTCTTCCGCTATCGAGCGAAGTTTCTCGCACCTGTCTCTCCGCGCGAAGGCTCCTGGTGCCCAGAAGACTCCCCAGTCTAATAAGCGCAACATCTCCCTGCAGACATCCTCAAGTATCAGCAGCGAGGTTACTCCGATCATGGTGGTACAGCAATGTCTGGCTACGCTTTCTTTCCTCTCTCAGTTCAATCCCCATATCCCTTGGTTCTTCCTGACGGAGCATGATTCGGCTTCGTCTCTTAAGCTGAAGGCCTTGCGCAAGGGCAAGGGCAAGGAAAACCGTGCCAACAAGTTCGCGCTCAACGCTTTGCTTTCCCTCCTGGATCGCAAGTTGATCATGGATAGCCCGAACTGTATGGAGCAGCTGTCTAATCTGCTGAGCACCATCACCCAGCCGCTCACTGTCCTCCTCCGTCGTGAGAAGGAGAAGCAAGATGAGCAAGACAAGGGCAAGAAGCCCGAGGGCGCGCCAGTTGAGGCGGCCGCTGAACAGCCACCTGTCGAAGCTACCGAGTCTGGTACCGATACCACTATGACCGACGCTCCTCTGCCAACCGTTGAGAATGCCGAGGATCAAGGTACCACTGCAGAAAGCGAAGAGGCTAAGGGTGACAAAAAGACTGGCGATGAGCAGCCTGCCGAAGAGAAGCGCAAGCGCCGATCCATCGAGCCTCCAGTCGTTCCCGACCACAATTTCCGCCTGGTTGTCCACATCCTTGCAGCTCGTGAATGCAATGGGAAGACTTTCCGTGACACCTTGTCCACCATCAACAACCTGTCGATTATCCCTGGAGCTCGGGATGTCATTGGCGAAGAGCTCGTTGCTCAAGCGCAGACTCTCAGCGACAGCATCCTGGCTGATCTTGGAGAGCTTCTTCCGCATATTCACCAGGCCAAGACCGGTACCGACATGCAAGGTCTGGCTCTGGCCAAGTTCTCCCCAGCCAGCTCTGATCAGGCCAAATTGCTCCGTATCCTCACGGCCCTCGACTATCTCTTCGATCCTTCCCGCATTGACAAGTCCAAGGTCCCAGAACCTGAGTCTGCGCCCAAGGAGGATGTGCTCAAGAGACTTTATGAGAGTGCTACTTTCGGCCCCCTCTGGACCAAGTTGAGCGATTGTTTGACTGTCATTCGCCAGAAGGAGAACATGCTGAACGTGGCTACCATTCTCCTGCCGTTGATCGAAGCATTGATGGTTGTTTGCAAGAACACCACCCTCAAGGATCAGCCCCTTTCTCGTGGCAGTCGTGAGCTATCTGTCAACAGTGTCTCGGCCGATGCTGGTCTGAGCATGGAGAACCTCTTCTTCAAGTTTACTGAGGAGCACCGCAAGATTCTCAATGAGCTCGTCCGCCAGAACCCTCGGCTGATGAGTGGCACTTTCTCTCTGCTCGTCAAGAACCCCAAGGTCCTTGAGTTTGACAACAAGCGCAACTACTTCACTCGTCGTGTGCACTCTCGCGGTGCGGAGCCTCGCCACGCCCATGCTCCTCTTCAACTTTCTGTTCGCCGAGACCAAGTCTTCCTTGACTCGTTCAAGTCCCTGTACTTCAAGAGTGCAGAGGAGCTCAAGTATGGCAAGCTAAACGTGCGGTTCCATGGAGAAGAAGGTGTGGACGCCGGCGGTGTGACCCGTGAATGGTTCCAGGTCCTCGCTCGTGGCATGTTCAACCCTAACTATGCGCTCTTCATCCCCGTTGCCGCCGACCGGACTACGTTCCACCCCAACCGTCTCAGTGGTGTCAACTCCGAGCATTTGATGTTCTTCAAGTTCATTGGACGGATCATCGGCAAGGCCTTGTACGAGGGCCGCGTCCTGGACTGCCACTTCTCTCGTGCTGTCTACAAGTGCATTCTTGGGCGCACCGTGTCTATCAAGGACATGGAAACACTGGATCTGGACTACTATAAGTCCCTACTTTGGATGCTGGAGAATGACATTACCGACATCATCACTGAGAACTTTGCCATCGAGACCGATGCCTTTGGCGAGAAGCAGGTAATCGACCTGATCCCCGATGGTCGCAACATTCCAGTCACCCAGGAGAACAAGGAGGAGTACATCCAACGCGTGGTCGAGTACCGACTGGTGGAGTCTGTGCGGGAGCAGCTTGACAATTTCCTGAAGGGCTTCCACGAGATTATTCCTCCAGATTTGATTTCCATCTTCAACGAGCAGGAACTGGAGCTTCTGATTTCCGGTCTGCCCGACATCGATGTGGACGAGTGGAAGAACAACACCGAGTACCACAATTACTCCGCCTCGTCCTCGCAGATCCAGTGGTTCTGGCGTGCTGTTCGCTCCTTTGACAAGGAAGAGCGTGCCAAGCTGCTTCAGTTCGTCACCGGTACCTCCAAGGTCCCTCTCAATGGTTTCAAGGAGCTTGAGGGTATGAATGGTGTGAGCAAGTTCAACATCCATCGCGACTACGGCAACAAGGATCGCCTGCCTAGCGCGCACACATGCTTCAACCGTAAGTTTTTTTTCCCCTTCACTTCGAATCAATGATTACGAAACTAATGCTGTTTACAGAACTTGATCTTCCTGAATATGAAAGCTATGAGGATCTCCGCCAGCGCCTCTACACTGCGATGACAGCTGGTAGCGAGTACTTCGGTTTCGCATAGACGGGGCTATCATTACATGCTTAATTTATGCGCAAGCATTGAATGGCGTTTTCTCTGGGATTGTTAGTGGAGGAAAGCGAAGTGGAATGGAAGAGACGAAGGTTCATGAAAACTGTGGCTTTGAGCGTCTGGTTGAAGTGCAGGTCAACTGGTTGCTTGGGGTCTTTTTTTCTCTTTCTTTTTTTCTCTTTCTTTTTTTTGTACTTACTTAGATTGCTGTATGCTCTTACGGGAATATTCACATTAGTTTGTTTCTGTTTTAAATTGTTCGCATGGTTCTTATACATGTAGATTCTATATCATCCGCATTCGGGCCCAAAGTCCAGTGATTTACGCCGAAGGCGGTGAACAGTCACGGGACGCGAAAAAAATGCGGGGCGCAAAAGTGGCAGGTGCGGGATCGATTTTTTTATAAAAAAAAGCTCCGGCTTCACAACCGTTTAGTCATTGCGAGAAACTCCCTCTCGTTTCACACGCATCATGTCTTCGTCCAACTCGATCAAGCTGCTGACTGGCAATAGTCACCCTGAGCTGTCCCAGCTCGTGGCTGACCGGTGAGAGCCCTCTCTACCTCTTCTAGATGCATTTGCCCGATCGCCCGGGGCCCGCCGCTCTTCTCTCGCTCGGGAAGTCAATCGTGCGACTTGGAGGCTAATTGAGATTCATATAGCCTCGGCATTGAGATGACCAAGATCATGGTCCTTCAGTACTCCAACCAGGAGACCAGCGTCACAATCGGTGAAAGTGTCCGAGACGAAGATGGTACGCTAACTCTCTGACTCCCCTCGGATCCAGCCGTGGAAAAGCACGCACACTTTCCAAAAGATCCAAGGTGATGGAGCTGGTGCTGATGGTTCTCTTTGCCTTCTTCAGTCTTCATCCTACAATCAACACGGCCGAATGATATCAACGACGGTCTTATGGAGCTTCTCATCATGATCAACGCCTGCAAGACCGCTTCGGCCCGACGCATTACTGCCGTCATTCCCAACTTCCCTTACGCCCGCCAGGACAAGAAGGATAAGAGCCGTGCGCCCATCACTGCCAAGCTCATGGCGAACATGCTCCAGACTGCTGGCTGCAACCATGTTATCACTATGGATCTGCATGCCAGCCAGATCCAGGGCTTCTTCAATGTTCCCGTGGATAACCTATATGCCGAGCCTAGCATGCTGAAGTGGATCCGCGAGAACCTCGACGTGAGCAACTGCGTTATTGTCAGCCCGGATGCCGGTGGTGCCAAGCGGTAAGCATATCTCCTTTACTTTCCAATCTATAGGATGTGCTCAATCTAACATTTCATTCTCTGCTAGTGCAACTGCCATCGCTGATCGTCTCGATCTGCAATTCGCCCTCATCCACAAGGAGCGTGCGCGCCCCAACGAGGTCTCTCGCATGGTCCTCGTCGGTAACGTCAAGGACAAGATCGCTATCATTGTTGACGATATGGCTGATACCTGCGGTACCCTCGTCAAGGCTGCCGACACTGTTATGCAGCACGGCGCCAAGGAGGTCAACGCCATCGTTGTCCACGGTATCCTGTCCGGCAAGGCTATTGAGAACCTGAACGGCAGCCGTCTGAACCGTCTGGTGGTTACCAACACCGTCCCCCACGCCGAGAAGAAGGAGCTGTGTGACAAGATCGAGACTATTGATATCTCACCCACGCTGGCCGAGGCCTGCCGTCGCACACACAATGGCGAGTCTGTGAGCTTCCTCTTCTCGCACGCCGTCGCGTAAATTCCCTTCCTCTACCATCCATCTTCCCATACGACTTGCCCTCTACCAATACCCCCCGCCCCCTTGACCCCCCAGTGACTGAGGGTCTTTTTTCATGCGTGTATGTGTATCTTTGGTTCAATGCGAACAAAGCGAAGGGTGTGCGCGGGAGAAAACAAAATACGATTGTTATGACCATTTTTTTCTCTCCTTATTTACAATGCCGAACAAGAATGTTTTTTCGGGGAGTTGATTTCTTTTTCTACTTGCTTTATTGGCTCCTGGTGCCTCTTGAAAAACAAGTTCGCCTGCTGTGGCTACGGCGGGTTAACTTGGCACTTGGATCTGGATCTTTCGATGCCTTGTCTTGCCTCAGGCTTCAATTGCATTCTGCTTTTTTTTTTTTTTTTTTTTTTTTTTGGATTTGTTCCTATTTTCATTGAATTATCCCGCCGCTGTTGTGGTTGGTGCCGTGTTTTTCTTGTTCATTTAGATTATCACAAGCCTCGATGGCCATTGAGTTATGTCCTCCTTTTTTGATTTGTTACTGGTGTATTTTTATGTGGTTGATGGATTCGATGCTATGTTGGTGTTTCATAGAAAAATAGAAATTGGGAAACCATGTCGGTTCATTTTGCTTGCATTTTTTGTCTTGTAAGGTTTCTTATTGTCTTGTGCTGGTACTTGCATGCGTACCCTTGAACATATCTTGAGACATGGTGTGCTTGGACTGGTTCCATACTACGTATCCATATTGAGACATTGTCTTGGTCAATATTGACCTTTCATTCCGAGACATTTCCTGGATATCGCAACTGGATGTTCCAGGCATCAGTTTGATCTAGATTACCTCTGGGCCTGGACCAATAGGTCCTTGAGCGGGGATGTTAAACCTCCTGGGAGCGAGTGTCGCCTTCAAACTACTATTTTTTCAGGGACTCTGAAATTTACCAACAGTAGTACAGTATCCTCTCTCGTGTGGGTGGATATGGATATTAAAGTAGTGGATACATCGAAGACATCTCCATCTCTACCTACCTCTAGACATAACTTTATATTTATGCTGTTCATGGTAGTCGTAGCCTTAGTCCATCGTTCGAGGCAGGTCGTTCTCAGAACTATCTGTCTTGGACCAAGGAAATTACTCATTTCACCATTGGATCAGATCTTCTTTGCGAGATCGTCGGAGACGAATATAAACGATCGCGGCCCGAGGGGAGGTGGAGCGGAGATGGTGGCGGTCGTTTGAATGGACTCGAAATTGCAGTTGTGTATAGATTCTAATTAGAATCTGTTTCGATTTGCTTTTATTTCGGATAGCCATTTATAAAGAGGCTTGGGAGGGTAGGAAAGGAAAACTTGTTTTGAATGTAAGAGAGAGTATACTTTGTGATGGGCACGTGATATAGGGCTGATCAGATTCTGGTGGCCACTACTCCGTAGTCACCCCACAATCTGAGTCCTGCAATTGATCAAGTCAAGTCTAGAGCCTAAGATTAAGAAACTATATGCGGCCTGTGCGTAATGCATAGTCAATCAAAGACTATTCTAATCGCAAGGACTCTGATCTGATGTATATCATCACCATCTAATTGCAAAACTCTGAACGCCAGGCAGTCCAACCGGGTTTACAACTACGCCACGAGGATGAAAAGGTAAGAAACAATGAAATTTGCATGCACTCCATTGAAAAAAGGGGTTGTCAAAAGGTAGGTTCAACACAGAATGCATCACCCAGGTGTCCGAATCACCAGCACACCCGGGGTGAAAAAGGGGTGGTCCACCAATCCCCCCTCCTGGTTCAAAGTTATTTTTTATTTGAGCCTTGCCCCCGCTCCCCTTTTTTCCGTTTTTATCAGACATATTTCCGTCGTCTGCTGGGAATGATATATGCCTCCTTCCCGGTTGAGGAAGGAGAAATCCCGAAAATAACCATTGCCCAGAAAACGTGAAGCTCACTCTCTCCTCGCTCGCTCGCTCATCGCCCTATTCCATTAAACCCCGTCCCGCAGAAATGAATCATAACACTGCAGGGGAGAGATTTACTTCCGCATGGAAGAGGCGCGACGCTTGCGGAGCTCATCACGCTTGGCCTTCTCCTCGTGGACACGGTTGGCCAGGAGCTTGGCGTAGTCGTTACTGTAGAAAATTTGTTAAATACGGATCTAGTCTTGCTTGACTGATGTAAACTTACGCGGCCTCACGGGCAGCCTCAGCGCGGCGGCGCTTGATGGCGACCTGGTGGCGCTTGCGCTGCAGGCGCTGGGGAGTAACCAGACGCTGGATCTTGGGGGCCTTGGTGTACTCGGGCTTGCCCTCCTTGGCGACAGTGCGGCGGACAACGAACTTGCGGACATCATCGTCCTTGGTCAGGGCGAAGAAGCGGCGGATCTTGGTAGCACGCTTGGGGCCGAGGCGCTTGGGGACGACGGTGTCGGTCAGACCGGGGAGGTCGTTCTCACCCTGCTTGACGATGGACAGAGCGAGGACGGAGAGGTCCAGCCCGGTGATGGCTGGAGAATGAGAGAAAGAGTGTCAATGTTGTTGGTTCATTTGGATGCGGGTTTTTTTGAACAAGGGCACACATACCACCACGGATGGACTTGCGCTTGCGCTCACCAGTGCGGCGAGGGCGGTAGCAGCTGTGGCCGTCGGCGAGGAGCAGACGGGTACGGATGGGGAGGAGGACTAGAAAACAGATGAGTATGATGCGTTTGTTGTGTCAAGGGGGTCCTCTGGCTTTTTCGTGCTGAGGCCAGAGAACCGATCGGTTCAAAACGTACCACCCTGCTTCATGGGGAAACCTGTATATCGAAACCCAGTCAGTGAAAATGTTCCCTTTCACATTTGATCCCATCGACTGAATCATTCATCTGGGAGAAGGGGGAGAGTCGTACCCTGCTTGTCGTTACCACCGGTGATCTTGAACAGGTAACCCTTGAACTCATCGCCGAGGGAGTCGCCGGCAACCTAATCGAAAGAAAGAAAACCCAATCAGCCCATTCGTTCTTCGCAATTATATATATCGTGCTGATTTTGTAGAGACGTGTGTGTGTGCATATGTGTGGGAGACGTCGAGAGAGAATTTCGGGTGTGTGGAAAATGTGTATGGTTGAATTCGGGGGAGATGGGGATGCTGACTTCGGTGCCCATGCGCTTCTCCATGAAGGGGCGGAGCTTGCGCTCATCGTCGATCTCGATGATCTTTTGCGACCCATTGGCCGGGTAGGAGATGTTGAGCTTCATCTTGACGGAGGTTGCGCGGTCAAGACGGTAGCGCGGAGTTGTCGACAGGTGAGGTTGAAGGGTTCGGCTTTGTGGATTTTTGGGATTGCTGAGGGTTGGTGTAGCGAGTGTGTGTGTGGCTGACTCAGCCTGCACTAGCCGAGTTGGGACGGAGGGTTAGTCAGCGTCGCTAACCCCATCATGTGACTGGGGTCACCGTACACGGTGACCTGATGTGCACATCACGGGACAATATCTGCCTCAGGCTATACTTCTGTTGTAGGCCATTCTTGGCAGCATCAAGTTCTGTAAACAACTATGACAAGCAGCTCTTACAACAGGATCAACCGAGTCTAGTTCGAATATTATCCGTACTTACTATCCAGAAGATGAGTATATCCACACTGTCAAATACCCTCGCTGATAATCGTGCCGTGGTAAGTAGTATGTACTCCGTACTTCCACCTCACTAACCTTTATAGATCTAACTCGGACTGAGACCTTTCGGAGCTAACCAGTAGTCTACTATATTCTCCAACACACTCGTGACCCCTACTACCCTTACCCCACGAAGCCCCTGTCTATCACCAAGTAAAACTCGTTCCATTTTCCGTCTCCTCAAGGGAAGTCAAATTCAAAGCCTACCAAGTGCTAGTTAGGCCTGCCCGACGAGACACCCTCAGATCCCATCCACCTAGTTGCAGCAGAAATCGTCTTGGCACCGCCATCCCGTCACTCGTACACCGTACAGGTTACCTCTTTAGGGGAGGAAATCAGCGCCCCGATCGCGCCGTCATTATTAGAGACAGTGCCATACATAGTTACTCTGTGCGGTGTCAGACTCAGCATTGGGCCTTTCTAAGGCTTCTTCCCCCCTGACTTGGTGGCGCTGGCGTCGTCATGCTTAGCCACGGGATTTCTAGATACCATTGGGTGTATGTAGTAGGGTAGGGAAAGTCCTACTTGGGCGTAAGTATTTGCGATCAGTGGGAGAGGGATTTATCTGTCCAGTTTGATAAGTGGGTTAATTTGTGCTGTATATACATACTACTAGCTATAGTAGTCAGAACTAGTAGAATCATTCACACCTCCTCTTCTTCCCCTCTCCTCTTCCTCTCGGATCTCCGACGGCTCCACCTTCGTATGCGGCGGAAATTGAAACTGGGAACAAGCAGAGTGGTTCTGCTACCATGCGACCGGAGGAAGATGAAGAACATTATTTATAAGACTCTGTCGATAGATAGTACTTATTTGACTTGAAATATTCCAATCAATTATCTCCTTTGCACTCCTTTCTCATTATATTATATCCGTGATTGTAAAAGCCCATCCGGGCACGCGATGCCTTTCCACGTTAAGCGGGCCCCGCCGGCCACGCGGCCGAAGGCTTGGTTGGAGCAGAAATTATTAAAAAGACTATGACTGTAACTAGTAACTAGTAACTAGTTACTTCAGTTATGCAGCTGCTGTTAAAAGTCTCCAATGCCCGGCATCTACATACTTCCAAGTTTCCAATTTCCCCTGATCATCAACTCCCCTCCATTTCGGAAGTCTAGCGGTCATAATCTACCAACTTTTAGACTTTTTTGTTTTTCTTATCGGAGTTCTTCCATTTTCACGGAGTGGTTCGCCCACCTTTTTAATGGCTTGACCCTCTTTCTGTTATTTGCTAATTCAAGACTGGATTCTTGACTTATCACCCTATTCTTGGTCAAAGGTCCCCGCTGGGATTTCCCGGCTTTCCCGGATAAGTACTCTTTCGCCGCACACCTTGGACTTGCGCTGGTCTCTCCTTTCTTGAGTCTTCGATCTCCCTGGGTTAATTGGGATATATACCTGGTCGCAATTACCTGTACAACATCCTGACGGACACAATTGCTTCTATTCGCATTCGAATCGAGTGTTCTCCACGCAGTTGCAGCTGGAACTGCTGCCTCTCGCAAGTCCGTCGGCCTACCGAGCTACAACTTGCAACCTCAACGCCATCTCGACTCCATAAAATTCCTACAACCCCCCAATCGCTGCACGACTGGATGCGCTAAACCCAGCGGTCCACGATCGGGTCTACACCTCCCACAATACCTCCCTCCCACCCTTGGATCCCGCATTCCGCACTCCTCCTCCGCCGCCGCGATAACACATATATACCCGTCACACCATGATACGCCTATTTAACCGCTTCTACGCGCTATGCGCAGTCGCGGCGTGCACAATCCTATACTCGGCTTGCTTCCTGACCTCGCGCAATCTCGGCGATATTGTGCCCCTGGCTTCGGAGCAGTTCCGGACGGCATCTTCGTTTGACCAGCGATTGGTGGTGTTTGGGGATTCGTGGAGTGATAATGAGACCGATGAGGGACAGGGGAGAGTTTGGACGGATTGGCTTTGTGGGATGGTAAGAATGACCCCCGGTTTTGGAGCTGTCCAGGCTTGTCTGAGGAAATTGAAACTAGAGAAAATAAACTGACACATGTTTGTTTTTTATTTAGTTCGCATGTCATCAGGAGAATCTTGCTCAAACGGCACAGTCAGTTGTTAAGGGGAAATATGCTGGCTCGGTGGTGGATAATGCCGAACTAGACTTATTTGGTCGCCTATCTCAGACCAAGTTGGCTGATTTCAAGACCCAGCTTAAGCAATGGCTGGACGCGGAGTCGGCCTCGTTGATGGGTCTTTCCGAGACGCAGATTCGGTCCCGCCAGGATCGGACGATCTTCGCTGTCTCCTTTGGTGTCTGGGACATTTGGAGTCTTATCACGAAGGATTATGATACGGCAGAGGGTTCGATTGAGCGGCGTATTGCGACGCTTATGCAGCAGTTGAACCATTTGTCTGAACGCTGGGGCTCGGGCACGGATAAGCTCAAGGTTATCCTGACGCAGACTGTTGATGTGACTTTTTTGCCTGGGTTTACGGCTACGGGTGGTGATGAGTATAAGGATGCGGTGCGGATTCTGGATTCTTGGAATAAGAAGCTACGACAGGCAGCTATGGAGTGGGGTCGTGGGACGATCTACCTGTTCGATACGAATGCCTTTGTGATGGATCGGATTCGCGATTGGCAGTTGTATGCTGCGGGCATTGAGGAGGAGAATGGATTGGGAACGAACCAGGATCCTGGGTGGGAGAATGTTGAGGACGCTTGTGTTGAGAGCGACAGTGGCATTCAAGTCATGATGTCAAAGGACAAGTCTAAGTCCAAGGCGAAGAAACCGTGTGAACATCCCGACAAGTATCTGTTCTGGTGAGTTTCATTCCCATTCCCTGTTCTATTCTTCTCGTGACCGAGGGAAAACTTATCTCGGTCGTGATCGACATGCCACTTTTTACTGACCGAGATTCACCAGGAACGATATGCATCTGGGACCTAGTGCGCACCGTCTCATGGCGACAGAGATTTACCATGGGATTGATGGAGTTCTATTGAACCCCAAGGATTCAGACAGCACCGGGTCCGGATCTGGAATGAGATCTGAATCTGGATCCACCAGCCACACCAACTCGGACGAAGTTGCGCCCAAAACTGACGCAGAATCCAAGCGCCACAATCAACGGGGCTTTGCAACTTAGACATTGTCATGAATCAAAGACCAAAAAAACCACAAACCATCAAATGCTGCTCATGCTGTTTCCATGTTCCACGGCCCGTCTTGCAGCGAGCTCCGTGGAACGGGATGGGAGGAGAAGAGAAGAGAAGAGAAGGGTTGCCGCTACCCGCGTCGACACCAAACGGGCTGTCATGTCTATGCCCATGCCCATGGCCTTCAGGGCTGGAATCTTCCAGCCAGCAAGATGGATGGTATCAGAACAGAATCGAGCAGACGAGACCCGCATAGACCAGGCCAGAGAGAGAAACCGGGGAAGAGCCCTTCGTGTTTCCTCTCTCCTGTCTCTGATTCTTGATTCTGGTTTCTTACCTCCTGTCTCGGTCTCAGTCTCCATCTCGGACTCCAAAAAGGCCTCATATCCGAACCAGTGAATAAAATAGTTCATTGGTCTCGAATTTTCCCAAAACGGCGACTGATGGATAGGTTCCAGCCGATCGGAACATAGATAAGGTAGTACGAACAAACCCATGGATTGATCATTGCAGGATGTGCCGTTTTCCAATGACGAAATGAAGAGAAAGAAAGGGGACCCTGACAAACCAAGAGCTCTTTAGTGATTTGGCTGGGTGGTACAGTATTGTTCCAATTCCAGTTGTACTGTACAGTAGTCCATCTCCGATCGTTGCAACGGCGTTGTGGAGGCCGATCGGCGGGAGATGAGATCATCTCCGATTCTGACAGAGTGGAGTCAACCTGATGGGAAAGAGAGCTTGTTACTGTACAATGTGTACATAGCTTGTTGTCTATCTGGATTACACTGTTTCTTGGTAGTGAGCTATCCATTTTCTCCCCCCCTGTTCTCGTGGCCTAAACCTCAACTATTATTGTCCAATGTCTAGGCCATTCAGGCCATAAGGTTCTCGCTGCAACTCGCGGGTATCCGAGTCTATTTTGCGTGGCCAGGGCGTGTGGCCCGTGGCCCAAGCCCTTTGGCTTTACTCCGTACAGTAATAGTTAGGGGCGCGAGCGCAAGAACATTGCTTTTTTTTTAAGTGGATTGGTGGCACTGAATGTTTGTTCGTGGCAGATATGATTTCATTGGTTGGGATGCAATTCAGCTCCTTTCCGATGCGATGCTTCATTCTTTTTTTTTTTTTTTTGCTCTTTTTTTCTTTGTTCGAATTTACCGGGGAACCGACGAGGGAAGAGTGGGAACGTGTGTTTGGCCAATCAGAATGAAGCAAAACGAAAAGGGGGGCCCTGCTTGTCGCCGCATGCGGAGATGGAGAAACTGAAAACTAGAGGGACTAGAGAGAAACTAGACAGAGACAAAGAAAACAATGATTCTTCTTCTTCGTTTGCCCTTCGATGATGCGCTGGACAGCCACAGGGTGACCCTGTGGTCTCCTGATTCCTGGACTGGATTACTCTGGAGGTGTTATAGTAGTATGCCACTGTACAGTATATACTACTTGTATACTACTCTACACCACATAGTCCATAGTAGTTTATTCCATAGTCCAAGTACCGTCTAAATAAACTGTCTATCCCCCATCTCCCTCTCAAAGAAAACGAGAGCCGCCAAACTAAAAGGACAGGGATATTGACAGGGATACACTCTCATTCCCACTTGGGACTGAGCCACTCCACCTAACAGCCAACAAGACTAACTGCTGCACGTCAAACAAAGAAACCCTCGCAAAATTAGGGCCGCTGGAGCTTCTCTGTCCTTGGTTCTATTCTTTTTTTTGTTTGGTGGATCTTGATTTGATTCTTCTTCTTCTTTTTCTTTTTCTTTTTTTTTTTTTTGCTTTTCTAATTTCTGCCCGTTTTCCTGTCCAACCTGTCAGTGTGAATCATCATCTACTCATATCCACTCTTCTCTCTATAGATCGACTTCTCTTTGTCTCTTCTCCTCCTCCTCCTCCTCCTCCCCGGTCATTCAACTCCCTCCCCATTCTTATTTCCCTGGACCTGTTCCGCATTGGCTTTTTAACTCCTCTTCCTTTCATCATCTTCGTCCTCCTGTTCCCCGATTTGCCTCTCTCAGCCTTGTCCCCGCTGGGCTTCGCCTCCAAACTATACCCGGCTGGCTATACCTGGTATACAACCATCACCACTACCTTGAAGCCTTTCTTTCTTTCTCATCCCCCTTGTGACCCGGCCCAATCCCTTTTTTTGACACCCCTCCCTTTTGTTTCTTTTAACTCTGACTCCCTCCTCGTGGCCCTTGACTGTGCATTTTTTTTTTTTTTTTTTCTCTTTTTGTTTTTCGTTGTCCCTTCCCCGGCTGGTCCTGTCCACGGCCGAATAGATAAATGTCTTACGACCGAGTCCTCCCCAACCCGGCCTCTCTACGCTATGAGTCTGCTCCAGTATCAACGCTGCCCAGACCCAGCGATCTCCTCGATCACAAAATCATGAACGACCATCCGCCCAAGTCCTACATGGCTCTGCCGCATCGCACAGGGCCCAGCGGCATGTCTCCTGTCGCCGAAAATGCAAGATATATTTCGGCTTCCGAGATGCGGCCTAATGGCGTGGCCCAGACGCACCAACATCTGGCTTCCTATGGCCGGGCGAGAGGCTCGATGAAGAATGACGCTGCCATGTCGCCGGTACAGCGGCATGCGAAGCCCGGTCCGATGATTTCTACGAAGGACCTGGCTAGAGATCAGAGTGCCTCGTCTTCTGGTAGCTCCAGTCCGACCAAGTCTGCGAAGAATGAAGGTTTACAGTTTTGTCTGTGTCAGCCGGATCCGAAGATTCCCAGACCAAGAAATGGTGAGTTGATACTGCCCGAGCCGTTGTTGTATGAGCATGGCAAGTCCTTTTTGTTTTTGGAGGCCAGTGCATTCTGTCGCTCTTGAAATGTCATTGCGGCTGGAAGTATTGGCTCTGTATGGAAAAGGGGGGGAGGGGGTTTGAGTATGACATTTTGGCTAACTTGTTTTTTTTGAAGCTTTTATTCTGTATCGTCAACATTGGCAGTCCATCGTGGTGCTGGAAAACCCTGGTATGGCCAACCCGGAGATTTCAAAGGTCATTGGAGAAAAGTGGAGGCAGCTTTCCGAAGAGGAGAAGAGTGAATGGAAGGCACTAGCGGAGGTTAGTATTCCATGATTTTTTGGTCAGTTCTCATGCTAACTGGATGTTTTAGGAAGAGAAAATTCGCCATTCTCAGCAGTATCCTGAATACCGCTACCAACCAAGACGAGTTGGCCGTGATGGCTCCTCTCGAAACAACGCCTCGGGTATCAGTCATAACCCCAATGGTGGATCAACTTGCAATCGATGTAAAGGCCGCATCATGAATGCCCCTTCGACCCCAATGACTCCATTCACGCCGATGGTCAGTCAAGGCCACCGCGGGAGTTTCTCGGGTCCATCATCACGTCCGCATGTAGGCACCACCACCACCGTGATGACCGCCAGCAGCTCGCAGTGTCGTGACAAGGCCGACAGAGCCCCCAAACCAATCCGCATTGACCAGATCGAACGGCCCCGACACAGGAAAATGGAAGAAGACGACATCATGTCTCCTGAGATCAAGCGTCGGCGTCTTTCTCATGCCTCGTTGAAGCCACCCATGCACGCTCATCGGGACCGCAGCCCTGAATCGCCATACCCGTTGACTCCATACAGTGCATCAGCCAATGTCCATCAATCTCGCAGCATGCTGCCCATGATGCACTCGCAGCGAGCATACGGAGGTGCACCAGCCCAAGCTCAGTCCCAGCCTCAACCCAAAGGTCAAACCATTGCAGTCCCAGATCCAAGCTTGAAGCTCCCACCTCTGCAAACCGCCATCCCCTCCACACCACTGACGCCCTTTTCAACGGCGGACTCCAGCGTCGAAGCGGCCGTCATGACAATCCCCTTCTTGAACAAAATCAAACTCCTCTCCAAAATCTCCCCTCCGCTCGTCCCATCTTTCTGGGAGAACGCATCCCGCGGACCCGTCATCGCTGTGGACGGCCAGGATCTGGACCTCGTCCGCACAGCCGTGGAGTACCTGCACCGTCTACTGCAGAAGGAGGACAAGTTCAGCGTACGTGTCTTCGAGAGTCCAGGTGTCCAAGCTCCGCGATCTTCAGATGGTGGTCCCATGGGCGATGCCACGGTGGATTACCTCAATACCATTTCTGCCTGGCACCGCATCTCAGATGATATCATTGGCTTCGTCAAGTCTGTTGCTCCCCAGTCACCAGGATCAGATACACAAACCAATACAAACCCAGACACAAGCGACCAAGATCGAGCTCGCACCCGCACCACCCCAGACGGCTCCGCCTCCCCGCGCGCAATCATCCCCAAAACAGCAGCCCTCAACATCCACTCCCCCGAATCTACATCCGCAGACTCCGAATCCTCCATCACAACACCCAGCACAACAACCTCCACCCTCGCCTACACACCCGCAGCCAAATCTACCTCCACAACACCAACCCCCACCCCCGTCGCGCTCGTCCCCCGCTACCAACTCACAACAGCGGATACATTCGCTTGCAACGTCCCCATCAACGATTCCTACGCTCCACTGGACCACTGGCAGTGGATGGCGAGTCTTTGGCGCGCGTGCGTGGGACCGGATATCACTGTTTATGTGAGGGAGTGTTCGAGGGAGGAGGTTGAGAGGGTGGGGGCTGTGGAGATTCGGTTGGCGGATTTTAGGACGGTGGTTTTGAGGAAGGCTTATGGTGTTGGTTCTGGTGGGGTGGAGGAAAAAGTTTTGAGGAGGATGGGGTTTGAGATTGAGGATTATTTGACACAGTAGGTCGGGTTTGATTGGCTGATGCTTATTTGACTTTGATGTTGGTGGTGATTGTGTTAGGGATTTGGTGGGTGATGGAGGGATTCTGGATTTTGGAGAAATTGGGCATTTAGTTTGGATTATTGAGATAGATCTATTGGATCTATTGGATCTATTGCATGGAGGCTCTTTGATTTTATTCTTTTGTTTCGGTGGATGGTTGAAGTTGATATATCACCATGGAGGAGGTAGTTTGTGTCAATTCAATTTAGAGAACGCTAATCAGCATAGAAAGATGGAGGATCTACCATGAAAGCTTTTCTTCTTCTTTCATTCTGAAAAAATTCTATCGCTCTTTTCTTGAATCTTTCAATAAATAACAGCTGAATTCCTGCGCTGGAAACCTCATAGGCCACTGGCCTCTTCGACACGTAAGCATTAAGCATAGCTATGTCCTCCACCCATAAGGTTCCGGCCCCCAATTCCTACTTCCCCACCTTCTTCAGCCTCATCATCCATCCAAAACACATCCATATCAACCTCCATCTCATCCATTCCAACCCAACCTCCTCTCCCCTAGCTACCAAACCTATGATTCTCCAACTATATAACTCAACAATGAATTCTATAATCCACTCCATCCCACCAACACCAACCTTCCTAGGAACATCCCGTAGGCCTCGGTCTCCTCCGCCTCCTCGCCCCCAAACCAGCCTACACACTCTTCGCTCTCCCACTCCCCGCATCAGGCTCTCCATCCCCGTTTATTTTTGCTAATGCGGGACGGGATCTCGCCCTGGGTGTGGCGTTTTTGGTGTTAGGTGCCCGAGAGAATAGGGAGGGTGTTAGAATTTTGGTGGGTGGGACTGTGGTATGTATGTACTTTTTATGTTTCGTCTGGAGGGGTTGGACTGCGCTTGTGGATGTGGAGAGTATGCCTTCCCAAGGCTGTGTATGGGGTATAGTATTCACTTAGGATTGTACTTTATGCTCGAATTGTTTTATGGGAATGGTAGATTGCGGCGCAAGTAGATGCGTTTACTGTTTTTATGTACGGGGGGAAAGAGTTTGGTGGATGGGGTGGGAAATGGATTGGACATTCACTTGGTGGTTTTGTTTTGGGGGTTATTGCTTGGTATGGATGGGGGTGTTGAATTGATTGAGGAGTATAGTGAATTCGAATCCTTGAGAATGTATTTCGTGATCCTTTATTGCCTGATGGGTATTGTACATAAGAGAAAAAAAGCAACATCTAGATCCTAACCAACGCCGTGCTATCATTATTGTTCATGAATCAAACAAGGAAACCTTCCATTGACCCAAATCCTCGGCATTATAGGATAATGTCGGCTGGGGGGTTGAATAGCCTGGAGGAGTCCTTGATGCGAGAGGTTCGTCATCATCATCGGAGATGTCCATGTCTGCAGCAAAGCTGATGTGCGGATACTTGGGCGCAGGTGTCCCAGCGCTATCCGAGGTAGTGTTCTGTTCGGTGAAAAGGGCGCGCTTCGTATTCACCTCGTTCGGACCTGCATTTCCTTCATTTCCATTTGAGATCTCATCATGCGAAGCAAAGCCCACACGCGCCTTCTTGCGCAATGGCATTATACTTCCTTCCGCAGGCGTATCATCCGCATCAGACTCTCTCGCACGAGGGACACACTTGCCCTTGCCCTTGCCCTTCGTCGGACTATCACTATCCATAACAGTACGCTCGTCGTCCGGTATCGGCAGCCGATGCCGATCAAAGAATCCAATCGGGTTCTCCAAAGGCTCAGCTGCGGTATCTTCTTCTAACCCCATAGGCAAGAACGGCTCCCGTTGCACAATCCCACTCATAGTCCCGTCATCTAACAAACTCTTCTCCGCATGTTGAATTTCAGCTTCGGACATTTGTTTTCGTCGCTCTAACATGCGGTCCTCGAGGGTGTCCCGCAAGACCAGTGTCTCTACGTACACAGGCCTGGTCTGTCCGATACGATGTGCACGCTTGATCGCCTGACTTTCCACGTTCGGCTGCCAGATAGGATTCACGATAAAAATACGCGATGCTTGTGCAATGTGCAGTCCGTGCGAAGCCTGGCGGAGATCCATAAGCAAGACACGCACGTCTTCGGACTCGCGGAAGAGCTTGAGATACTCTGTCCTCAACTCAGGTTTTAGCGTGCTGGCGTAGATACGGAATTCCACACCGAGAAGATCCAGCCCTTCGGCGATCCAGAAGGCAGAGTTGTTGTTATCATAGAAGATGATTATCTTTTCCTCGGATTGAAACTCTAGCACTTTGTTGAGGAGGTATGTGAGTTTGGCTGAAGCAGTGGCGACAAATCGTGTTTTCTGGAGAGGAGATGTGGCTGGGAGTTCGCGGAAGAGGTTGCGCGCGAATGTCTTCTTCGGCGACTTGTTGGTTTGTGGCTTCGGAGAATGATACAACGAGCCCGGAGTAGGAGTGGCCGTCGTAGCATTGTTTGCTGATTCAGGACCACCCTTGGCAGGATTGCGGTCACGTCGCTCAAGTTCATGGCGGGTTTTGATACCTGCCCCGGCGAGACCTTGCGTTGGATCAGAGGACTTGAGATGCTGCGTGACGTATTGCTGGGCTCGACGAGCTTGCGTAATGCCGATGAGCATTGGTTCCTTTTCTGGGTTACTTTGGTCGAGTGCCCAGTGAGTACGGTGATCTTCAGGGAAGTCCCTGAGGTAAACGCCAAGTTCGTGGAGGTGCTTGAACTCGCGCCAGCTGCTGGAGTTTAATGCTGTACGCGCAATCTCTATTCCACGGGACAATTGGTCGATGTCTTCAAGCGTCATCTTCTCACGATTCTTCTCCATGTATTTCTGCGCATGCTCGATGGAGTCTTGCGGATTGACGTCGGATCCCGCCCACCAAAACCCTGCTTGACGCAAGTTATTGATGGTCTGGTTCAAGTGCTTTCGGTTGCTCGGGTCGAATATGTAATCCGGTCCTTGACGTTCCGAGGTGATCGAGTTGACAGCCAGACCAAAAAGGAACAGGTTGATGGACAATCGGTCGTGGAAAGTCGGCTCCAGATGACGGACACTGTTATAGAGCTTCGGAATGTAGATTTCCCTGCTCACGACATCCAATTGGTGTCGCACCACTAAACCCTGAAGAGTGGCTCGAATCGCCGGAGTTTTACGACGTTTACCATCTTCCCCGATGGGCTTGATGTACTTGGTCCAGTCAGCAGGGTCATCAGCACGAGAGTTAGACCAAGGCTTCAAGTCCAGGAAATCAATCACGATGCGCCGGAGCTTGTCCAAATCCTTCAACTCGTTGTCCACGGCATTGCCCGTCTTCTTTCGACTCCGCAAGGCAGCCGCGGTGATCTCCGCAGGAGACTCGGTATCACTTGTATTTGCCTCTTGCGAAGCAAGACTAACTTCAACCCCGTAAAGCCCTGTTGATGGAGTTCCCGAGATGACCCACCGACGCTCAAAATGCAATTGGCTGAGCAGGTGAATCATATTGGTTTTCGAGCCATGGCCAGCCACATTGTGACCTTCGTCGACGATAACTCGCAGCCAGTGAAGTTGTGTCAAAGGCGAGTCAACCTGCAAAAGCTTGTCGCGCCGATTATTAATTGGTTCGCCAGCCTCACGCTCAAAACGAGTCTTGGCGAAGAGGATGATATCGTAACGCAGCAGATCATCAGCCGGCGGAGTTTGACCAGATCCTTGACCCATGACCAGAACCTCTAATCCTTCGGTATGTGTTTGTATCTCACGCTGCCAATGGTCCAACAAGTTGTTTGGTACAATGATAATAGTTCCAGAGCAGATTCGAACACATTTGGCAGGAGGCCTAGCGTAGGATTGACTGTGTCTACCCTGGTACCGGGTCTGATGTGGAGGCATTTCATAGGACCCTCGATGCGCCTCGCATGCCTTCATGCACCTCTCATAATGCCGGCCTTCACGGTGTAACTCGCGAAAGAAGGTTCTCCAGGGTTCAGAGTGTCGCTCTGTAGCGGCGGCCGCCATATCCATCAGAGAGCCGGTTTTCTCCCTTATCGGAATTAGATCTGGCTTTTCTGGCGTGGACATATACTCGATTGGAATTTTCGGGGAGTGACCGCGAGTGGCACATATTACCGCCAGACAGATCAGAGTCTTACCACAACCCATGGTCTCTGCAAGGATACCTGATTTCAAGGATTAATAACCGAATCGTTGTGGAGACGGTTTGAGAAATTGACTCACCACCACAAGCCTCAGAATAGAGCACCTTTTCAAGCGTAATGTACGCGTCCTCTTTATCGTAATAGTACTCGCGTCCATTTAGACTTTGATATGCTTGTAGCCGTGGATCCAACATCCGTGCCGGCTGTGCCTCCCGTTGCACCATCGTGGCAGCTGAGCGACGCTGATATGGGTACAATTTGGTCTTGAGACCCAAATCAGTATAATAGTCCTCCAACAACAATTGCTCCATGGATCTTTGTGCCCAGTGGTCATTCATATATTCCACTTGTGGGCAGGGGTCTTGGAGGGTATTGAAAATGTACCAAAGGCTCTCGTCCTCGGCACTGTTCGGCTTGTTCCTATCGAGTCCGTTTTCCAGACAATAACCGTACCATGCTTGGGGTGACCTGTCGATCTTGGCCATCACGGTCTTCAAGGCATTTCTCAGCTTTGTGATTGATCGTTGGGTATTGCCCCGGCTGGTCATTCTATGATCGACATAGACCTGGACATGATTGCTCCCGTCTGTGGTCTCTGTCCGGACCCAGCGATGGTTCTCCAACAGGGTAACCTCCACCTCTGGAAAGGATACATCGGGATCTAAATTCTTCCATAGTACTCCAACAGGAAGGTATGGGTCGAGCTTATCGGAATTCCCGTTGGACAGGGCCACTTGCGTATGAAGGTAGCCATTGGTAGGTGGAGTTGGTACAGGAGAAGCAGATTTGAAAACAATCTCTGACTCGCTGAAATTTTGAAGACATAGCTCTGGGTTCTCAGGTTTGACAAATGGTGAAGCATTTAGATGCGGTGGATCTGGATGGAGATGGGGCGATAAGACGGGGTCAGCCGCAGTGGCCGCGGAAGATGAGAGAGCGCTTCCCCCGTCTTGTTTACAGGACTCATTCAGTTGTTTCACAGGCCACACAGGTGGCAGACGAGTCCCGAAGCATCCAGAGGTATCCATGTTAAAGAAATCGTGGATGAAAAACCAGGCAGTCCAAGTCAAGTCTGACTGACCGAGCCAGAAGACCCAAGGGGAAGGGCAGAACTTTCACCGCCCAGCCAGATTGCTCGGGACCCACTTTTCCCCCAGGTTGTCATTTGATTGGCTCCAAACGGGACCCGCTCTCTATATAAAGCCAATTCTACAGTATCAAGACAAACAAATAAGGCGGTTTCTTCTGCGCACTCCAACCGCTCACCGAATATGGCAAAACGAAGGCAGCAGGCCGGATATTCTATAGAGCCGGCCTGGCGCCTGATCCGTGATTTATCTGCTTGTTATACCTACCATCTTCTCGGAAGTTCAACCACCCATCTTTCGCAACCATCCCATCCTTATCCCAAACTACCATCACTCATCGAACCCATCTCCAATACTCCCATAATCCCGTTAATACTTAACCAGCATCATGGATCCAATCAACATGGATCCGGAACTGACCCGAACCATCCCCTGCGAAAAATGCGACAAGATATTTGTGACCCAGGTCGATGCCGACCAGCACATGTTGGCCCTCAACCACTACCGCAACCGTTGTGATCTTTGCCAGCAGCGATTTCCCTCCATGATGGCCCTTCTGAACGTCAGTCACATCTACCCTCACATTTCATGCAAATGATAGCTGATTTCCACTGATGCAGCACGCGATGGCCTACTGGCATTGCAGACACAACATCTTCTGCCCTTTCTGTGGTTCCCGCTTTGATAAAGCGAGTACCCTGATGGGGCACCTCGAAGAAGCGCAATGTAAGAATGTGCCAGGCCTGGAGCATCACAGCGTCCTCTGGCTGGTTCGCAACTGCGATCCTGCCGGTGTCATCGTCGACAACACCTTCCGATGGCTCCGAAGCAAGTGGATTCCCACCCCACCCCTGGGAATCGCCCAACCTCACATGTGCTTCACCTGTCACCTCATCTTTGATACAAAGGAAGCCCTCGAAGCGCACCTCAAGTTTCCCACCAATAACGCTGATTCGCATCGGCCCCGCTTTTACCGATGCCCCAACCGCACTGGCGGCTGCCATAAGAGGTACTTTGTGAGCCTGACCGCACTCTTCAAGCATATGGAGAGCGGAACCTGCAGCACAACGCACTTCAATGCCGTCCAGCACATGCAAATCCAGTTGATGCAAGCATTTTGGGGTTGCGGAATCGGGGAGCCGAAAAGACGGAAAGCTGCTGGTATGCCCATCCGATACACCACCCATCCTTAAATCACGAATTGGGGCTTTGCATGTCTTTCCGGGGCGTCTATTTCGGCAGATACAAATGCTCATCGGGATAATGGAAAACATGGACATATTCGCATGGGCTGCTGCACAGAAGATCTACCAACGAGTGGGTATTCTTTTCTGGGGGGGCTGGACACGGGGAATCAAGTTGTTTGTTTATGGCACGAACGCGTCGAATTGATTTGAAATGAGAAGTCGACTATTGGTCTTCGAGGCTGATGGAAATGGGCTTCTGATGGATTGTGGGAACTCTTTACCTTAATAATCTCCATATCGTCAACAAATTTAGCTTGAGTTCCCTCCAAACGATCTCCAAAATGCGCAGAGATAGTTGACAATCTGTACCCTGTCAATAACTCTAATATGTCTAAATTGATTTGCTATGAAAGAACCCGAGACTCAGTAATAACAGTCTCCTCATATTCAGTAAAAATAAATAGGTGTAGGAGGCCTCAAGGCCAACCTTTTGTCGAGTCATCCAGGTCACATGGCGCACAGAGTCCAAACCCAAAATTACCCGATTGGGACGACCAGTGAGCGCCGACCTGCCATCTTCTTCACTTCTCATTTCTTTTCTCCTCCCCACCTTTCTTCTTCCACCACCCCCGTCTCTGCGACTACATATCGAGAAATCTCGCCCCCTCTCTAGCAGAGCCGAATCGTTCAAGCCGAAAATTTAACCGCTCTATCTGACACCTCCTCTGTCACTTGCCCTCGTCAAGAGTCAACAAAATGTACGGGTTCGAATGTGAGACTTGTGACCGTACATTCGCGAGTGACCATGCTTTAGAGCAGCATATGGATGCCCTCGATCACTGGGCGGAAACGTTCGATTGTGAGACGTGTGATCGGGTTTTCCATAGCCAAGATGCTGCAGACCAGCACATGACCGATCTTAATCACTGGGCACCAGTTTTCAAGTGCGACAATGAGAACTGCGACAGATTGTTTGATAGCCAAGAGGCTGCAAAACAACACATGCGAGCACTTGGGCATGAGAAGAAACAGGTCCCCTGTGAGACTTGTTCTCTCAAATTCGCGACTCGCACCCTTGCGAAAAAGCATATGGACGATAAAGGCCATTGGAAACGAACCTTCTCTTGTGAGCATTGTGATAAGATTTTTGCATCGCAAGCCATGGCGGATAATCATATCCAGACCGCGCATCCACCCAAGCCCAAGTCATTGTGTGAGACTTGCGGTCTGGGATTCAAGACCGAGTCGGAGGTGAATGAACACATGGACACACTGGGTCACCGAAAGCCAACGTTCACATGCCACAGTTGCAGTTGTGTCTTTTCGACTCAGGATCATGTCGATAAGCATATGCTGGCATATGGACACAAAAAACTCATGTTTTCGTGTGAGACTTGTGACGTGAAATTCAATACACAGAGCGATGCGGACAAGCATATGGATGCACTAGGTCACTGGAAGGCCAAGTTTGCATGCCAGGGTTGCATCTGCGTGTACTCAGCACAGGCTCAACTTGATGAGCACATGTTGACCCAAGGCCACGAAAAACCCCAGTTCTCCTGTGAGAGTTGCAGCCAACAATTCAGCGCCCAGGCTGATGCCCACCGCCATATGAATGACATGGGACATTGGAGATCAAAGTTTGCATGCCAGAGCTGCGAACGGATCTTTCCGACCCAGGATGCTGCGGATTTACACATGGGGGAAATGAACCATTGGCAATACTACTGCAGTGGGTGTGAAAGCCACTTTCCAAACGCAAGCAGTATGGTGATAGTAAGTGTTTCAAGACTTGAACTGCAGTTATCTTATCCCATAGTCTAATCTGATATCACAGCACCTCCTCTCGAAAGCGCATCTCGGAGCTAATGTGCCGTGCCCCTTGTGCAAGCTCAAATTTGCGACGCCATACGACGTTTTGCACCATATTGAGGACGGATTTTGCCACAATTTTCCCAGATTGATTCCGGGTCTTGAATGAAGACACTCGCCAAGCCTACACAACAACTGGAGACTGTGAAGCATCAGAACACGGTGGTTCGAGCATCGACTCCCGCTTGACGAATTATTCTGCGGCATTCTGCAGCAGCCTTAAACGCAGTCATATCGTTCGATCAGCATGACAGGCTCAGATGTATTTTTTTATCTCTCCTTATTATTACCCTTCCAGCATTATCTTTTATCTTATCACATTATGACTGTGATCTGGGACCTCGAGAGAGTCAATGCAAAGTCCCTTCCAGTCTTCGAAGGAGGATACACGTCTTCAATATGTTTCTTTCCAAACTAGAGCAGGAAATATGATTAGTCCCATAACTCCAAATGACCTGATGATTTCAGAGACATCTATAATACGAAGCTACAGATATAGCGCCGGATTTTTCTGAGTAGATAAAAATACCGATTCAACATCCCGAAAAAAGAATCAAAGTTTGGGCAGTCTGGAAGAAAAGCTCGAGGTCAGTAGATCATCAAGATCACTCGCCAAAGGCAGACATAAACAACCCCGGAATTTCCATTTGGGAGGTAAGCACAACACCGCGTGGCAGCCAGCCATCCTGCACAACCACTTTTCTCCCTTTTCTACCTCGATTCTTCTCTATTCCTCCTCTCCTTTCCACAACCCTCCCCTCTACACCATTTATTTCCAGTCAAAGATTCTAATCTTCCCCGATTGTGTTTCTCCTCAATCAAATTCGATGCCTAAGTTCAGCTGCGATTAGTCCAGTCCCCAGACACCGTCACTCAGAATACTCAATATACAAATGCGATTATTGTGACCAGACATTCTCTGACAAGAAAGCTTTCGTGAGCCACCTCGACAAGGAAAATTACTGGACCGAATGCGAGACCTGCAACAAACGTTTTCAAACTATTTAAGACTCCCATAATCACATGAAGGCTATGCTCCACTGGACTCCAAGGGTTCCCTGCGAGACCTGCGACGAAATATTCCATTCTCGAGCTGCTGCCAATCAGCACATGTCGGCCGTGGATCACTGGAAGACATACTGCAAGGACTATGATCGTCATTTTATGAATGAGAATGACCTGCAGACGGTAAGTGATCGATCTCCGTCATTTAAAGGTCAAGCACAACACGTTCTGACCTAAAACCACAACATCGCAACTCAAAAAATCACCGCCAAACAACTCTGCCTCTGGCTTGCCTCTTCTGCAATATTGCTTTCACCATCCCAACCGAAGTGCTCAACCACCTCCTAATTGGCGCCTGCCCCTGTGCTCCCTGATTAGATCCGTGATTCTACACATGTTCCAGCGCTCTGATCCAAACGATCCCATTACAAATCAGATGATCGGGTATCCCCAAAACACCGGTGCAAAGTTCATTGTCATTCCGCGTGCTTTCAACGGTAATAGCTGGGAGTGTTACATCTGCAACAAGAAGTTCAACTCTGCTGAATCGCTCAGCCAGCATCTGGACTCGAGTGTGCACCAGCAGAAAGTGTACCATTGCCGTAACAGAAACTGTGGTATGAAGTTTGCTGGCTTGGCTGGGCTTTTTGCTCACCTTGACAGCGAGGCTTGTGGAATGATCTGCTTTAAGATTGTTCAGCAAGTTCAGCGAGGATTGGGTGGTGCTCGTAAGCTTGGCGCAAACTTCTGAGTGGTCTCTCTTTGGACGCTTGGTTTTTGGGTTGTCTGCCATTGACAAGTCTCACATTCTTGTACATTTCTTGTTGCTCTTATGAACATGAGCATCTCTCACCTCGGTTCTTGGCCTCGGTTGCCTATTCATTCTTTCCGGTGACTTGCAAGGATGTCTTTTTGAGACATATCATACCGGCAACTTCATTCTACTCCTTCCAATTAACAAGATGACATCTGTCCCAGGAGGATGAAATAGGTACCCTCGATCTGGGATTATGTTGCTCCCCGTGTTGATGAAGAGATTCGGGATGGGTGTTAACTTGCCCTTGACAGATTGAAGCTAGGACATGCTGGCCTCCTACCAGATATCTTAGTTTCTACCTAGTAGACAGAAATGAAAAGATAACACTTCAATAAGAAAAGTCATGATGGAATAAACGTACCTAAGTAGTATTTTGTGGTTCGGAAAATCCATTGGATTCTATGGATGTATATTCTTTGGTATGATGGACGATGTCCTCCGCCTAGAATTAGACTTAGCAAGATTCCAGGATACTAGATTAGCTCCTTTTAAATCGAAGTTATAACCCAACTGTTGCTGGATCTACTAATATGGGGAATATTCAATTTCCACACGGCTAACTAATGCAAATCTCACTGACCAACCGTGTTTATACTTTGTCTTGGCGCTGATCCTTAAGCTACCAGATAAGATGACGATAACGATAACAATATCGATAACAATATCGATAACAATATCGATAACCATGTCAGCACAACCCCTCCATCAATCTCATCTTCTCCGCACTCTCCACCTCAAAACAACCGTGCCAGCACACAGAATGGCCTCACCAGAAATAATAGAGGCCGAAAAGGCTCTGATAGTCGGTATTTCAGGCCCATCATCCAGCGGGAAAACCACTCTAGCCCGACTACTCCAGCGCATCTTCTGCGGGGTATGCCTGGATTCATCCTCGAGTCCGAGCTTGAGCTTGGACTCCGACGTGCAGGGAAATGACAAGTTAAACACTTTCATTATTCATGAAGACGATTTTTATTATCCGGATGATCAGTATGTGTCCCATTCAATTCCTCTCACACGATATACTGTCAAGACCCATCTAACCATTGGGTAACTTTTCCAGAATCCCATACACAACAACCCCTTCCGGCAAAACAGTCCAAGACTGGGATACCTCCGCCGCAATAGACACCTCCTTCCTCGCGCAGGCCCTCTCCTACGTCCGCAAGAACGGGCATCTCCCACCCCGCCTCCAAAGCAAAGAAGATCAAAACGAGGACGCGGGGCCATGTGTCCCGGATACTCTGGTCACAGAACTACGACGCGAAGTCGAGACGCGGTTCGCTACTGCGCAGACCAGGGGGAGGTCTACGCTCGTGTTTATGGAGGGGTTTTTGCTGTATGCCCCGCCGGAGGGATACGAGTACAAGACCGGTGCGAGTGTTTTTGTCGGGGATGAACATTATCCGACGGATCATGGTGTTTTGAGACCCGTGCATGAACAGATTGGATTACCGCTTTTCTTGCCGGCGGCTTATGGGACTGTTAAGGCTAGGAGGGAAGGGCGGAGTGGTTATGTTACTATTGGGCCTGCGCCGGAACCACCTGCTTCATCCACCACTACCACCACCGCCGCAACAACTACAGCAGCACCCGAGAAGGACAAGAAAGCAGAGGAAGAAATCGATCTAGAAGGCGAAGATGACCGCCCACCCCAAAATTTCTGGACTGATCCACCAGGCTACGTGGATGATATTGTCTGGCCGAGGTATGTGCGTGATCATGCGTGGTTGTTGGTTGATGCGGACGGCGAGGGCGAGGGAAATATTGTTCAGCGTGTTGGTGAAGGTGTTGAGGTGAGAGTTGATGTTGGTGTTAATGTTGCGCCAGGGAAGGGGGCTGTGGGCATGGAGGTTGTTTTGAGATGGGCTGTTGAGGAGGTGGTTACTTTTTATTTGGGGGAGAAGTAATCAATTATGGATGGTGATGTGTTGGATGTAGAAGTGTACATAGCTCATATTATTCATACAGCTCATATTCAACAGTACTATGCCTCGATTCTGTTGGTATGTAGTGTTTCGATATAGAGCCTTCCATATATGGCCCTATATCAAGCCCCAAAACAGCCCATAGCCAAAACCCCCAAAATCCCAAAACAAACCATCCAGCTGCCCAAATCAAACCCCAATCCTCTCCCTCCCATACAAACCCACCATAATGACCACACAATGCCCCATCACCTCCCCGAGTAGCCACCCCCGATTCCCAAAACACAACCACCACCACAATCCGTTAATTAACCACTCCAAAAAACACACCACTAGACGCAGCCAACTCTCCTGATTCTAAATATATAAAAAAAACATATGAGTAGTCCGCAGAAATATTGTCCGCAGAGGGAATCGGACCCGCTGACAACCCACCCGCCCAACCCCGACCCACTACCAGCCCGATGCTCCACATAAGCTTCATAGCAAAGATGGTTTGATAGCCGGACGCCATTTCTAGGAAAGAGTAACCTGAGTAATCCAGAGTCCTTACGTACCGCTAGGTTACCAGCCAGGGAGGTTGAAGATTTGGGACTGGAAGATGGTGATAACCTTTGATATGAGATATTTTTTGGCTGTAGAATACTGATTACGGCTTTCTACTTGTCGAAAGCTCAAGTTGATCTTCTAGACTCGAGGAAAAGACTGATATGGTACAAGAGTGCATTTCTTATGTTGATTCCGATCACGCATTAACCCGATCCACCTGCGTAGAGGCTATTCAAACAAAACAAATCCAAACAAAACAAATCCAAACAAAACAAATCTCTCCTTGACAACCAATTCACCTCCAGTGACTCAAAGCCAGTCATGAGGAAGAGGTCCCTTCCACCCAAGCCAATAGTCAATATGATCTCGGAGCGTGACCGGAGTCCAGCGACGACGAGCAGGTTCCGGTGGCCGCCGATTAATCTCTTCCGGCACAGGGCTCGGACCAGGCTCAACATTCTCCATGGAAACCAAGACCACAGTCAACTCTAGAGCCACAGGAACAGGGGGAATCAATTCTGGACGACACAACCCCAACATTTCCCACGGGCTCTTCGGCACACAGAGCTTCGAGTTCTCACAGAAAGTATTCCGAACTCCCTGACCAACACCACTCAGCACACCATCATAAAGCCCAGTCGAGTAGGCCACGGGCTGCAACAACAAGAACAGAGCCATGAACAACCAGAAAATTTTCATGACCAAAGGCATGAAGGCCTTCTTTCCATTCGATTCTTTCGGGGTGACACCATCAAATCTTTCCGGGGTGACAACGTTTGAGGTTTCGGGGGTGACAATTTCGGACTCGACCTTGCCACCCACAATCTCCTGTTCAGCCTCTTCGGCTTCAAGATACTGACTCACCAACCCCTCTTCGGCTTGATACCCATGCGGAAGAGCAGTGATGCGCGGCATCCAGTTGCCAGCCTCTGCGCGAGGCAACCGCATCTCCCACTTAATAACAAACATCTCCAGGTTTGATGGGGTGCAAAGAACCAGTAGCCGCGCCATTCCAACCTCAGACACGGCATCCGAGGTAAGCTGGATGGTGTTGAATTTGGCCTTTGGCTTCTCGAGGTGGTAGGTGTATTCCCCGACGGGTCCACCGCGAATGTAGAGGTAGAATCCGCACTGCTCAGCCCAAAATGTCCGTTCAATGAGATCCAAAGAGCAGACAGCGGTGTATTTGATAATGCACAAGGTCGAGTCGTGTTTATCTGCCGTCACCTTGCTGCGGATATTCTGGTTGATTTTGAAATCGCGCAGGAAGCCGTGGAAGTGGGGATCGGTAGGACGGAGAGGAATGACCAGTTTCGTTTTGCAGGGCCGGAACTGTCCGAAAAGACAGCCCTTGTCCATGGTGTGTCTAACGAATAGCATGGTACGGCACTCCAATCCCAGTTCTGGGGGGAAGCGGAGGTGCACGTAGCCACGGTCATCCGCGTTCAGACGAGGTAATCCAGGTACGACCAGTTCGTGCCAACCGAGCCGTGGAGATGTTTGGAGACGTACCACAAAATGCACGGAAACCTTGTACGAGGCTGACTTGAGGTCAGACGGGCATTTGACTTGGAACACCTGATTAACAAGGACGAGACGAGGTCTGGGGATGGTATCCGGGGGAGTCGGCGGTCGCACAAAGAAAGTCCCTTGGGTCGGAATCCCCCCAAACGATGTATTGACTGACTCCAGATTCAGGTTCATGTCGCACGGGCTACCGGCAGATGCCGCAGTGGAAAGTTTCTCCACGTCTGGTCCATTTTTCAAGGTCTTGCCAGCATCGCCGTGGCTAACATCTGGACTGGTCCTGGTCGAAGGAATCGCCAGAGGTGGCGTAGTATCACCGGAAACTGCCTCTGCAACACTGGCGTGTTTAACTTGAACAGGTTTGACCGGAATGTCTTTCTCCACCGGCGATACGCTGCTCTCGAACCGGCGAAGCTTCGCATCCAACACAGGCACCGAGTCTGTCGGCAAGGGAATCTTGGTAGGGTCAGGATGAGCTTGGCTCGCCACACTGACAGGTCGAGGAATAGAGCTGCGTTCGCGTGTATGTTTTGCGGTAGAGGAAGTCGAAGGAATCGGGGTGGAAGATACTGGAGATTGTTTGCGCTTCAAACGAGCTCGACTTTCATCATCGAGTTTCTCACCTCCGAATGATCTCTCATCATCAGTCACCGAATCAGGCAGGGAGGCAGCCTTTGCGGTTCTCTTGCGTGAGACGGAGAGGACCAGTTCATCCTCACTTTCAGTTAAGGGGGAATCATTGCACCGGAAGAAACTCGCCATGAACGCATCGAGTGTCTTTGAGCGAGGGGGGGATCCAGCGGGGGTATGTCCATTCCGGAGCACACTTCCCGAGTCCGAGGGGGTAAGGGTATCGGGTTGTCCATTTGGGGGGCCAGGATGAAGGGTTGCGTGAGAGGTATCTTGTTCAGAGGTCATGGGCACCGCCTGCTTCTCAGGCGTCACAGGTACCTGAGCCTTCTGTTCCGGCACCATACACGAGCGGGTTTCCGCCGGCATTGGCTCCAGGTCCTGGCGCAGGATGTCGAAATACTCCAGGTCTTCAAAGTTGACCGCAGGAGTGATGTCAGAAAAGAGGATCTGGGTGACACATGGATGCGAGGTGTCAAGAACAGTGATCTCCTCGTTTGGCGTGCACCAGACCTAGTCATGAGGGGCATCATTAGAATGAACGTGTTGATGCAAGACGCGCTGTTTATTGTTTGGCCACTTACCTCAACCTCGAAGGAGACGATGATGTTGCCGGTTACGTCGCCATTCCAACCGCACCACAAGTCGAGATTGCTGAAGGGGCTCTCAGATGAATCCATTTCTGCGGGGAATGGAGAATCGAAGAGATTGGGAGAGGGAGGTGGTGAAGACATGGTAAAGGAAGCCGGAGATGTAGATGGGAGAGGGGTTTTAAGATGGGAGGAAGAGGGAGGAAGAAAGGAAGGCAGAAGCAGAAGGGCTTGCCTGGATGGAAGTGAGGAAATGGGCAGCCGGTAGATAGAAAGTGAGTAGTTGACTTGGAAAGAGCGAAGGCAGGCAAGAAAACTAGGAAGGCACGCTGAACAGGCACACTGACCAGGCAAGCGCGAGGAAATACTTGAAGAACGAGCCATTCAATTGCGGCCATCACCTACAAACACAGCGATGACCTACTAAAGAGAAACGCCAGTATGTACACAAAAGGGGAGAAAAAACCACGAACCATAAGAATGATAACCTCACTTTTTTTTTAGCAGGCAGAAAGGAATAAAGCCTCCATCCCCCTCCAATTCTACCCAGTTCCCTCAGCGCCAGTAACACGAACAGTAACAAGTAACAATGACAACCAACAACCAACAACCAACAAGAAAAAAAGACAAGACAGCACCGAACAAGAAAAAAAAACCCCCGAAGCCACCCAATATGAGGCACATCAAGAGCGTAATATCTAGCGAAAGTCCCCGTCTATCCAGACAGACAGGAAAGCAAAAAAGGAACAGATAAGGAAAAAAAAGGACATAGGGGTAAAAACAGCCAGGAGGGATCCGTCAAGGTCGACACAACCCGGCCAAAGCATAAACGAGCGAAGAGAATGGCAAATGTTTTGGATTCCGGTCCAAACCTCCAAGCACCCAGAGCCCCGAGGCACACACCAAGTCCTGGTCTCGGGTTATGTGGTTGATGATTTTTATAATTCACGCATCCATGGTATCGAATCACTGAGGAGTATGGTCCCCAGAGCCATAGCGATTACCTTCGGGGGCCATCTGGGAGGGCAGGATTGAGGTGGCCGTCGGAGGTGGCTGGTCGAAATAACCGCGTGCAGCAGCTCCATTGGTGGCCTGGTTATAACTGCGTTGCAAAGGAGGAAGAATGGTCGAGTTTTCGGGCGTCTGGTATCCGGATCGAGGGTATCCCTGAGCCATCATCGCTCCAGTCGAGTCTGGGGTCTGCTGTCGCATCCAAAGAGAAACAAAATCCTTAGCCAGGGACCTCTTTACAACTAAAACTCACTTTTGGGATGCCGTACAGGTGTGCCAGGCTGGTTCATCGCCATCAACTGTCCCACCGCAGCTTGCTGCTGGCCGGGCCGAGTCTGCCCAGAGGGGTCGGTCATTTGAGACATGGGCGCTGCTGATGGATGAAGGCCGTAAGACATCTAGAGAGTAAAACAAAAGAGTTGTTAGTTAGAGGGGTGTTCTTCAGACGAAAGCCAAGAGAGATGATCTCTTGAAGAAAACGTTGGACGAACCCCGTAGTCCGGCACCACCTGACTTGTTTGGTACGGTTGCATGCCCGGAGTTTGGTATGCAGGTTGCTGGCTATACATCGTCGTCGGCTGACTATAGGGATCCATTGGGCGCGCAGCCATTCGGCTGTCTTGGTCATAGATGCTTTGTCGACCATAATCCATGGAGGTGCGATGACGTTTGACAGGAGGAGCTCCGTAGTACTGATTATAATCTCGACTTGTCGTCGCCGCCGTCGGATAACCCGTGAATCCCGTCGCAGCGGGCGGGATCTGGACTGGCTGGCGATCTGGCGATCGAGGTGGGATCGCCTGTGGGAACTCGTCTGGACGAGGTGCAGAGCGTTTCCTGTGCGTGCTTGTCAGCAAACGAGCTCTTTGTCTCTCCGCCTCTCGCTTCTCCCACGACAGCGGCCGTTTGCCAGGACAGTCGAGGGACGTCCACTTCCAACTTACATCATAGTCCGAGGCTCCTTGCGTATGCGCAACTTCACACCTTGGTCTGCAAAAGACCGAGAGAGGAACGTGGATTCCATCATGCCCGGGAAATTCTTCGGAGGCGACACCTTAAATCGGTCCGAGATCTCGGTTTTCAAATAGGTTACGACATCCCTGGGTGTCCCGTTAGCTTTTGCTGTACTTGAGCACAGGGCTCCTCCGACCGAAGGGGGTGGGGAAGAGGGCACGCGACTCACTTGCGCATCTCAAAGAGGGTGAACTTCAGTCGAAACTCGCCCTCGATCTTAACGGACAGGTCACCAAACACGAAGAACCCTCCATCTAAGATCATTGTCAGCATAATGATCTTCGCTTCTCCCGTGCAGCCTCCGGAGTGGAATGCAGCTCTCGGCTGGCTACAAAAGCACTTACCACTGTTGTCAACGTCCTTCAACCGGTGAAGGGACGAGACTAGGGTTCCTGCTAGCGCTGTCGATGGTGCAACGGGCACTGGACGATCTTCCGTGGCATCGTACAAGCTGCAGCACATAAAATAGTACGGGCTTTGCAGGTAGTGTCTGTTTGCGGGGTCCGTTAGCCTGTGCACGAGACCAGCCATCTGGATTGCCATGGGCATCACTTACTGCGCCAGGTAAGAACCCTCCTCGCGCACCCGGAGCTGGACGATCGGGGGCGGATCGATGGGTTTGCGCTCTGCCAACCCAGTCAGTGACTGCGGGTCACCTCGCTCGCTAGATCTTCCCCCGCGGCTCCGGAACCCCTCCCCCACGAGAAGAGACGAGGGCCAGAGCCGAGGGGTTCACTGTCGAGAGGATCAAAACGGGAGGGAATCAATGCAACATACCTTTCTCCTTGCCCCCGGCCACGCGCGCCCGGTCGGGCTGCTGGCGTATGGTCAGGTCAAAGTCAGAACTGGTGTTGGACAACATGGTCAGTGGGAATCCCTGGACTACCGAGTAAGAGTTGCGACCCAGTCAGGCACAGATACCAGTAGGAAGGCGAGATAGACGCAGGGAAGAGAAGATAAACGAGAGACGAAAGATACAGGCAGAGGCGTACAAGAAAAAAAAGTAGATGGAGTTTGAGAATGGGGCTTTTTTTGGCTCATGTAGGTTTTTTTTTTTTTTTTTTTTTTTGCTACGTACCTTTGGGCTTCGCGCGAGAGAGAGGCGTCGGCGTACGTCGATGCACTCATCAAGACGGAGAGGTGGAACCAAGACCCAAGGTGTGGGTTATTTGATACGGAAGAATTAAGAAGAGTTCAGGCAAAGAGTCGCGTAGTGAAGAGCCGAGGAAACGAGCTCGAGGTTAGTGGAGGGACGGTTGGTTCGGGAGGAGCAGCAACGGCAGCGTTGTCCACGGGTGCACAGGCTGTGGGAAGGGAAAAGGGAAAAAAAAAGGGAATAGAGTGGAAAGAGGGAAGAGAAGAGAAAAGTTTGGGTCGGAGGATGGGGGGAAAGAGAGTCGAGCACGAGTCACGATGTCGTTGATTGTGCGGTGCTGGTGGTCGATGGTTGATGGGTTGATGGGTGGAGGAGGAGGGGAGAGAAGATTAGCTGTAGTGGGGGGGGGGGGGGGGAGAAGGAAGGAAGAATGGAAGGCGAATCCAGACTTTGGGATGGAGCGTTCCGGGTGCAGTACCAGCTTGGATCAGTCCCCGACAGGCGAGTTCCCATGGATTCGTACCGAGTAGACAGATGGAGGAATGACGAAAGAGGATGGAAAGTGGAAGTAGGAAGCGCAGAAAAATAAGAGCTGGATGGAACCAGCAGTAGGAAGGATGATGGAATTGGGAGATTTGATGGGTTGGAAGGACAGTGCGATGAAAATGTGGTGCCGCAAACGGATGCTGCGAACGGAAAGAGGCAGACAAGCAGCAGAACAGGAATCGAGATCTTGTCGAGGTAGAAAACCGTCAAAACAGTAATAGTAGCAACAAGTCACAGTGGTAGTAGGGTGGTAAAAGAGAGAGTGTAGTGCAGTCAGTGAGTCCGGTGATAGACCGACAAAGTAATCAGCCTATAGATGGGCCAATCTGCTAGACTCCAGATCCAAAGCTCCCCCAAATGTACCAGATGGCCGATAAAACTCGATAGCACCAGTCCGGACTCTTACTAGTCTTTTCCGACCGTAAGAGGTTTAATGATTTTTAATGCTGCAGATGCAGATGCAGATGCAGGTCCCGGGGTGCGGCCCCTCTCCAAGTTCCAATGTCGATTAAACGCCAAATTCAATTGGGCGTCGAATTTCCCCCTGTGAGCAAATCAGCGTCCAGAAACGACTGGTGGCCTGGGCTCAACACTAAGGGAAAAATGGACCTGAAAATTTTATGCACCGCGGAGCCAATGATGGGGAGGAGGCAGATGGGGAAGAAACTCGGAGAAGAGTCCTCCAAAAAGGGCCTTTCTTCTGTTCCGGTAGTGCCTGAGGAGGAACGAACGGGGTTCCGGTTCGGGGAGAACAAGAATGTGTGTGAGCCAAAGTAGGCAGTGAGGACCTTTTTGTCGCAGGCTGCCGTATTGTATAATCCGAGCGACGAGAAGACCAGAGAGGCAAAAGAGCTTCAACAACACCAAGACACGAAAAATCAGATTTTCAATTGTTTTCGCCGCAAGGTGTACAGTATAGCTGAAGAGTGGAGCCCGAACAGACTTCTCGACCGTTGGAAAACCAGAGGGTCACCCGCCGTCCAAGACCGTAGACGGTTAAGACGGAAATAAAAGTGGAGGAGAGAACAGCAGAAAAAAAAGAATTGGGGAAAAATTGGGAAGAGGATTCAGCTGCGGTCGACCGGGGACTGGGTCAACTGGAGTCCAACGGTCAACCACGGTTGGTGGGCACGGTGGCACTGGCACTGGCGACGATCGGGATGATGCGCACATTCGATCGGCCGAAGGGCCTAGCGCGGTTGGGAGCCTGGGATGCCTGAGGGTATCTTCCGTAAAGGAGATGGAGCGATAGGTTGAGCAAGAATGAAAGAAGAGGAAAAGCCGAAAAGGATAAGAGACAAAAAGGCCCCTCCGATTTCCGATTTCCGAAAGTTCCCAAATAATGCCCCAATCAGAAGCCACGGCCAAGTGAATTTGAGCCCTGGTGATCGACCCTGGTCCATTGACTGAGCCCTGGCTGCGACAGGACCAACTGGAAGCGCGAAAACGGCCCTCCCCGGCTATGCACGTAATGGGTTGGAAGGCCCTAACGGCAGGAGAGCAAATGAGCTCTTATCGAACCGCCAAAAAGTGGACTCAGGTCCTGCTCCGGCGTCTAAGCATTCCAGTCAGAGTGGATTCCCGGATATGCAAGATCCAAGCCGCATGGCCTTTTCTGCTGGACCAGGATCTGGGGCAGCCGAAACTAGAAGAACTAGCGGGCGGCGGACGAGCTAGCTAGCTGGTTGAACTTGGTGTGTGCTTTTCTGGGCCAAGTTTAGCCTTTTGGAGCTGAGGCGCGCGAGGTCCAGTCACAGTCAGTTATGTGAACGGACTGTGGTGGCTCCCGCAGCTGATCGTAGGGACGGAGGCTCTGGGCGGAGACAAAGACGGTGCGCTGCACCCCACACACATACACAAGTCAGCCTCAGTCTGACTAGCAGCGTAATGGTGGTCTTGGGATCCCTAAAAGTTCGAGTCAGCCTGATTAGCAAGGTTTAGTTTCGAATTCGAGTACAGCCAAGAAAAGCTAAAACCGAAAAAATAAAAAAACACCCGACAGGGGGTAAGAATGAAGCCTGCTGATAGCTCCAAAGTCCAAGAACTTTCTTATGTCATCTGCCCGTCGACCGAAAGGGGGGGGGGAGCAAATGCTCAGTCGTGGTTCGCGACTGGACAGAAAACTGAACACTTGACCTCCCCCTCGCAAACTCAGACCTCGACGAGCTTATCACAGGGGGCCCTCTTACCAGTTTGGTGGGATTTTGATCTTGTTTGTTCGATCGAGTCTGGAGGTCACAACGATATCTCGTTTTTTGTACTCTCTTGAGCTTTCCCACGCGTTCGTGACACGAGTGTCCGCAAGGTCCCGTCTCGCTTCTGTCTTGTCTTCCACGGCAACAACAAACCCCTGATTTGCAACGGGGGTCCCCGGTAATGGCGATGCTGTCGATTCGAAAGGCGTATCCCGCACAATGCACCGCCGTCCCGCCGTCCCGCCGTCAAAGACCCGCGCAGTAGTGACAATGACCTCTGGTCGATATCGTCACCTCGCGAACAATAAAACCAGGCGCGATGAGAATTCGAAGGTGCCGATCGAACAGAAGCACTTTAAGTCGACAAGAAACGCTCAAGCGAAACATACCGGGTCATGATACGACGAGGTAAGAGAAGAAACCGAAAGCAAGAAGCGAAGGCGCCGACTGCAGAACGGGGATTGGGAAACCAAAAAAAAAGGGCCAAGTCGAGATCCTCACGGCTAGAAAGACAAAAAGGCAATTGGAAATAAATTGCCCAAAAGGGCACGAACCCTCCACATCGCTGTACGATTCGATTGATCACATTGTCCATGTTTTCTGCAGCTTCAACAGTGAGAACGGGAGCGAACGAGAGAGAAAAAGACGGAGATCCTGACCCCGACTGTATGGGGGCCGCACCGACTCGGCGGGGGATTATGCAGCCTGCACCAGTTGGGCACCTCTGGGAGCAGAATACTCGAAGATCCCCTTTCGATCAGGTCGGGTGCGGGAGAAAATAATAGGCCTGGCCGCCGACATCATCCCGCGGGCGCAGGGGTGGAAGTGGGTGGTCCGGGGCCTTGCGCGATCGGGCATCCTGCATGAGGCCGGAGACGAATCACTGATGGGTGGCCGGTGGCCTGTGGACTGCCTGGTTTGCAGATCGCGTTCTTCGGCTTCGCAATGGAGGTTTACGCCACACTTGCCCTTTGCTAGTCTCCGCTCCAGCTGAGGGGATGAGGAGGGGAACTGGCGTGGAAAAGCTGTACGATACTTTGGAGCTGGTCACCATCCCGCGACGCACCTGGAAGTACATTTCCCATGTACTCGTAAATGAGGAAGAATACTTGTGGCGAGAGGTGTCTCCCTTCTTCGCTTTTCAGCATTGTGCAGAACCTGAGGAAAAGAGACCCCGTCTCGAGCAAAAACCAGCCATAGAGAGGAGGGGGTAAAAAAGCATGGCGCGCACTGGCGTGGCTGCCGCTGCATCTGGATATGACAAGCGGCCCACTCCCGAAGAGGATGCATCGCAAAAGAGCTGATAGTGCGGCGATCATGCAAGGGTGGCCGACACAGACCAAGTCGAGTATGTCGGAAGATGGCATTCGGCGAAGAACCATGACCAGGTGGATGCTCTGCTTGATAACCAACGATCCCAAATTCCCAGTACATCGTGCTCGCGGGGCTTCCATGACCGGCGCTGTACGGAGTATTGTCAGTGGGCGTTGGTGGCCCCGCTAGGAGGGTCCGTCGGAGAAGACTGGGACTCTTGGTAAACAAAAAAGGAAAACAGCCCTGTCAGAGGATCACCCCGAAGAAGAAGAAGAAGGAAAGAAAAAAAAATCTTATCCCCCAATGGTTCAGTAAATGGTCTGGATCAGATCCAGCCTCAGCCTAAACTGTGGTCTGATTTTCCACTCCTGCATCCAGCCGTTGGTTCCTGGCCAGCCCGCATGGCTGCCGCAGTGAATGGCGCAAAAAGCCCACCATCTCCAATTCCTGGAAAGGTGTGATGATGCAACGGGTGCCTCGAGATCAGACCCTATGCGATAATGCGAGCTGCCAGCATGTTCATGGAGAGGGGAAGAGATGAGAAAAAGAAGACAAGGTAGATTTTGAAGAGCGGAGCGGGCCCCCAATTGACCGAATCAAGCGCATGAGCGTTGCCAACGCATCGCGCAGAGGGGGAGGGGGAAAGACGAAACGCGAGAAACGCGAAGAAGGTAAGAAAAGGAAAAGAAAACGAAGCGAGAAAACGAAAAAAATGAAAGCGCCTTGAAAAATCCAGACTAATAAAGCTGAACAACGCAACAAGCCTCTCTCTCCACCGAAGGCCTCGAAAATGACAAAAATTGGCAAAAAACCGAGAGAGACCCTCCGCCAAACCCATGAACCCGCGTGGTGGTGAAAATCGTGGACGTGGGGACCAAACTCGACGATTCAAGGGCGCTGCTGCTCCCGAGTCTCGGACGCACGATGAAGTGGCACCCCCGGAAATTTTAGCAGGTTTATCCAGTATTTTCGGAGCGGGACAGCCTGTAAATGCCCCTATTGGAAATAAGTGTCGGGAAACTAATCAGATTAATCCGTTGTAGAACTCCTACGTAATGAGGATAGAATAACCAATGTGGGAGGATTCAGGGAACAATGGCATTCATTCTGCGAAGTGCTGGCACACACTTACAGAGTATCAGTACAGTGTAAACATAATACAGTCTATTCTAGTAGAGCATAGAATTACATGAATAAATGTACTCCGTACACCTTTTACCCATTTTACCCATTTTCTAAATTGATCCAAACTAATTCCGTTCTGACAGCGGCCCCGACCCAAGAACCACCATCCTCTGGAACGCCATGCGGTTATGCTTAAAGGGAGGCCCGCGGGTTGGGCTCAAGCCGGCGCGGTGCCCGTTCCATGGATGGCTTTGGATTCTGAAACCGATCCCTGATCCCACCATGGGCCATGACAGGCTCACAGGTGGCCTTGACTGTTTCCAGGTTAATTTCCCTTAAATCGTGGATTATTCGTGTGCCTAGTTTGGGACTTAGCGGGCTTGGGGAAATGTTGGAACGGACGCTCTGACCCGCTGATCTTTGCCGATCGGGAGGAGGGATGATTGATGATGTGATGGAATCACTCTGGAGTACTCATCAGTGAGGATTGCTATGGTAGGAATTGAAAATAGCATTGTTTTGAAGCATTTCACGCTGGATTGATATCACGGCATACTCGATGGGGTATGCTACAGTACATGAAGCCCCCTTTTTTAATTCTCCGAGGATCCGGGTTGTCGGGTTGTCTCGTCTCGTCCCGTCTCGTTTATCTTCGCCGCTCCACTTACCTACGGCCTCGCTATCAGCTTGACGATTTTATGATTCAACCCATGACTCGCTGGTTCATCCTCCTGATAGAACACCTCACATCACACCATACCCCGAGATCTGCCGTGAGCCGCATCAGCCCTAGGATAAGACCCCTTCTTCACGAGATGGTCCTCAAAAGAAAGAAACAACATTACCTAATGACCTCGCATACATTTAGTTATGTAGTTCTAGCTTTTCTTCCCCCTCACGCTCCTCCAACCGTCAACCCCGCGGTCCGCGCAAATTGAGTTTCTGCTCCATCAGGTATTCATCAGCTTGGAGGCTTAGCCTGCACACAGGCGCATTGGGCGTTGAGTCAATACTCAATTCGATTGTACTTGTACTTCCGACCTATCCAGTGGTAACTGGTGCTTGGATCGATGGTTCGCTGCACGTTGTCGATCGGCTGTCAATATCACATTCGGTACTACCGTGTGTAACAGGGCTTAGGCTTCGTTGGAGGTGGACACGTTGAGGGATGGGCACGAACAAGTAGCTACCTGAGTTACGACATAGGGGTGAGATAAGCATATTGTACTACGTTAACTAGGTAGGGAACCTAAGTGTGGATTGAATGCATGGAGATCCTGGGTTTAATTGTCACATACGGTAGATCGATGGACTACACGAGAGACTAATACAGTACACTGAAGATCCGGGCACATGCGCACCGCACTGTTTACCCACAGTAGCCATACCCATGACTGGGGAAATAGTCGAGGATAGAATCGAATGGGGATGGATTAAAAGAAGAAAAGGAATCAGGTTTCCCATGCACGATCCAAAATAACACCTGGCTCCAGACCCGCGCTCCTGGCTGGACAGAAGAAGAAAATTGAGAAAGAGGATCCCCGAGCAACAACGTAGAAAAAAAAAAGCAGTGAAAACTCAATCGACACGTCGTGCGGCAGATCGGTTGATTCCTGGGAGAGGTGGGGTTGTGTCCCCCGTCTCTCCTAGATGGAAAACGAAAAACAGAAGGTCCCTAAACAAACTGTAGAGACGATGAAGATAGAAATTCAAGAATCAAACAGCAATAACGCCCTATCCATATGCGTTGCGACGTTTCGGGTATAACTGCCCGTAATTCATGTCCCATGGATGTACATTTCCCCCAGAATGAGGTTCATGTCTCCATTACCACGTCGCCATCCATCTCATACTCGCCGTCAATATCGTCTTCTCCCTCGGCATCGATGTCAGAGTCAATACCGTTGGTGTCGGTGGCGGCAATCTTGCTGTTCCGCCGCTTACCCGATTCGGGTTCGGCGGAGACCACCACTTGGATTTTTTCAACTAACGCCTTGCGGTTGATAGACTGGGGCGTTTTGGTAGCTTGATCTGACTGCTTCCCTTTGGCCTTTTGTGATGTAGCTCCCGGGGACTTGGAAGCCGATGTCTGTTTCTTTTCAGGTGTCCGAGGAAGTTCCGGCTCAAACTCGGCTTCAGCGCCAGGGTCGGCGTCAGCTTCTGCGTCCGACTCAGCAGCAGCCTCCGGCTCATCGTGGTCGACGCCATTGGTTTCCACGGCATCTTCTTGCTCGTCGTCACCGTTGACTTCAGCTTGCTCAACCTCTTCAATCTCCATGGCTTCACCGCCGGTTGCGGACGTGTCTGCTTCGTCCACCACCAGGCCAAGATCTTCCGGGCTGGGGTCAAGCACAGCCTCCTCGTCATCAAGCACGCTTTCATCAACGCCATTTGTCTCAGCGGGAGTAGCATCTGTCGCCGGCGAGTCCATCGCCAGGGCGCTACGGCCACGACGCATACTAGGTGTGCTGGCATTGGGGGTGAGCAGGGGAAGCCCTGAGGCTCGCCGTGGTGTGTTGCGGCCACTCGTCCGAGTAGTAGTGGGTGTCCGAGAGTGATTCTTAAACGTCCCGTACGGACGCCCAGGTTTGCGTTTGGGGGGAGCGGGAACATGTACTGGAGGCCAAAGCTCAAAGCGAGAGGGGGGAATGCCGGCTGCTGGGTTGGGAACCGGCTCGGACTCTGCGGGCTCGGGCGGGTGGATGCCGTTGGTTTGTGTTAGAGCGGCGGTTGACGGCGGTCCAGCAGTCTCCGCAAGCGCGTCCGTGTCTGTTCCATTGGCCATTGTGTCACCGTCTGCATCTTCTCTCGAGTCCAAATCCTCATCTTCCTCGTCGGGGTCGTCGCGAGGCGCGACCGCATGTAGAGGTGCTCGGTCGAAATGCGACTGATTATTACGACCCATGATATATGGGGTCCACGTGAGCGCATCTGGATTGAGCTGGACATAGCCCTTGCTCTCCCATTTGGCAATCACCTCTTCAAAGTAGTCTTTGTCAAGGCGAAGTGCGTAGGTCTTTGTGATGGGGTCTCGCACTAAAGCGCGAATGCCTTCCAGGGCGGACACAAGATCGTCTGCCGTCATGCCTGTCCGATCGGACAAATCTGCGATACTGACGGGGGTCTTAAGGTCTCGAAGTTGGTATGACAGAACCAATCTCCAGTAATTGCGATACGACACCAAACCCATATCAGAGAGAGGCTTTTCGGGCGAGCCACTTTTGCCCTCAATGCGAGTGAGAAGGTAGGAGAAATCGATAAGGAGGTTTCCGTAGCCTTTGCGTTGGTGAATTGGTAGGGTAAGAATGCAGGAAACGTTGTTGGCGGAGCTCGGCCGCTTCTCTTTGCTGAAGTAGCCGACAAAATGGCATCCCAGGTCATCGCACTCGGCCATAACGTAAAACAAGAATGGCTCCACGTCGTAGTACAGAGTTTTCGAGCCCAGGAAGAGCTTGGCGAGGAGACACAGATTTTGGCAGTAGACCGGGTTCTTCCGACCGTCCACCTCGAAGATTGAGACCGACCCATCTCGGTAAATCTCATCACCGGGCGGGTGTTTTGCAGGACATTTAAGCTTATGCCGCCAAGCGACATAGTCCGAGTTCATGTACTTCAAACAGAACTCGCAAATGTAAAGCACACGATTGCGACTGTACTCCTCCGGATAAGGTGCAGCGTACCAAGTCTCAATCTCGTAGCCACCAAAGTTGATGTACTTGATCTTCGAAGGAGGACCAGATACCTTTTGTGAGGCTGTAGGTGTTGCTTCACCGTTGACTTCTGCTTCTCGGACTTTGCGCTGCCACTCATCCTCGGCACGCTGGCGAGCTTGCTCAAACTTGTCTCGATCCGCCTGCAAGGGCAAGGTCTTGGAAGTGTCGGCCTCCGCTTCGGACAGGATGCCACCATATGGCTTGGATTTTGATTCGTCGGTTTCCCGATCTTGGAGAGGATGAAAATGATTGACGTAGGGTGCAGGAGGAATGGGGGCGAAATGAGCTTGGGTTTCTTGAGGTGCCGTCGGAGGCTTGGGGCCTTTCTTTTTCTTGCGCAGTGGTCGACTCTGAGTGCTGAAGATTTTGGCCATCTTCCCTTCTTCCAGCCGGAAGCCAAGGATTAGTTTCCCCAGTTGCTTGGTAACGATACGGCAGTGGTCGCGTTCAATCGCTCGCGTCCGTCGAGGGCGCATGGGTCGTGCTGGAGATGCTGCCTCGTCGGCGCGTTGATCGGCAGCGCCGTCAAAGGTAGCGTCCTGAGAATCAGAATGCTCAGTTTGCCGCCGTCGCTTCCGTAGCACGGGCATATGCTCTTCTGCTTCGGCCGAGGAGGCTTTCCTTTTCCGCAGGGACCGTGAGCTGTTCAACAGCTCATCACTGATGTTATTATCGAAGATGGAATGGAACCCGTCCTCTTCATTTCCTGCATGTGCAGGCAAAAGCTCCTTGGTTAGATGAGCAGCCCCAGTCTTCGGCTGCGATGGCGATTCCACGGGATCTGGCTGGAGATTGTTTTGAACACAAGCAGGACATCTCCAAGGAGCTATAAATCGGATGTTAGCCAATGAGCTCGCGGTGAAAGTTGAAAATCTAGCGTGAGTTTATCGCGTTCGTACCTTCAGAATGATCAAAGGCGTCTTGCTCACGGGCGCATTGCCGATGGGCTGTCGGGATGCCGAGTCAGCGACTATTCGAAAAGGGGAAGGGAAGAGGCTTAAGCTTTTAGCTCCGGCCCCGCAAAAGCATAACATACAATGATCGCCACAAACTGCGCAAGTCAACCACTCCTCAAAGTCCTCACTTGGATCATGTTCCTCGTCTTGAGTGCAAAATCTGTTGTTTCTTGTCAGCTCTGAATTTTCTTGAAGATAAAATCGACCCGGGCTGAATCAACCGAGTCGCGATTCACACGTACATGCACAACACCCCGCTGGGAGTCTCGATATCCGCATCCTCGCGACCATTACTGTCAGCCTCCCAATCCTCCTCGGCTTCTGATTCTGATTCGCTCGATTCGGAGGCTGCTCTGTCGTTGTCTTCTTCAAATGCGGGGTCGACATCGCCGTCGGCCGTTCCCGACTCGGCATCGTCGTTCTCAGAGGCAGCATCATCTTCGTTGTCGTCTTCGTCATCCGGGATCTTCACAGCTCCGACAGGTTCGGTCTCATCGTTGTCGCCACCATTCTCCCCGCCGTTGGTGGCAGCGCTCAGGCCTCCACCATTCACTCCAGGGTGACCGTTCTCTTCAGCGACCTCGCCCGAGTATGCTTGATGGACCGCATTCTGTAGTTGTTGATCCATTTCGTAAAGGTCTGTTTCCTCCTCTCCCTCCGCATCCAAGTCACTGTCTGCCTGGTCGGCCGGAGGGTCCAGCTTGTCCGGGTCATCGTTCACTGGCGGCACCGTCGCCGCCATGGTGAGTGTCGCGACGGTCGCCAGATCTTCTGTAGGCAGGCTGCCGAGATGGGATGCGCCTGGGTGTTGAAACTTCTTTGATCAATGTTTGGCCGGGCCAAGTCAAGCTACAGAGCCACCCCGCTCGCGTCGGTGGTGCTCCGGCGGTTCATCTGGAGCCTATGCGAGCCTGGCAGAGACAGATACGTTTGCGACGAGCGCCCACAACATGGAAATAAGGGTTTGATGTGCAGGCAGGATTCACAGGCGCAAAGCGGCTGTTGGACAAGTGGTGGTCAGTTGGCCGTGAGAGGTCGCAAGTACGTGTCGCTGAAGGAGAGGAAGTCACACCTGAGGTCAAATCAATCGTATACGAGGAGTATATAGGTAAAAGACGCGTCGATGAGTAATCGCAGTGCTAAGAACAGACTCTTCAGCAATCGAGCTTGCGATCTGCTCCCCCCTTGGCCATGGGGGTGTCGTTCCAGCAGGCGGCTGAGTCAGGCACACTAAACCGTTTTGGGCCGCGCAGACCTCGCCTTGGAAACGCCCGCCTGGTGACTGGCTCCCCTCCACCTTCTCTTCTCCGCGATTTGGTACCTGCTGCGTGGCGACGAGCTGGGTCCCTTGCAATTGTCGACTTTTATCTTCGGTCTTTGACCTTGAATCTTTGCACCAACCGTCAAAATGGGTGTTCCCTTCGAGGCCCTCCTTCCTTATGCGATCATCACGGGCGTGCGTCTCATCCGCTGGTCCCCTTTCGAGCTCTAACTAACTGGCTACCACAGATGTTCGGCGTCACTGGCGCTGGCCTGTACGTTGTGAAGCGCTTTGCTAACGAGGGCAAGAAGCCCCGTTGGAACCGGGACCTTTGGGACAGGGTAAGTGACTCCTTTCAATCCTTCGGCTGTGGTCGGGAACTCGTTGCGGCAGAATGTGTCGGCTAATTCTCACACAGCAAAGTAAGTTACGATCTTTCGATTCGACGGAACCACCTTCCACGAGGTCAATTGGGTGGAATCCTAACGATACATTCTCAATCTACAGTGATGGAGCGCGACCTGCGGATTACCGGTACCATGCGCGGACAGTCCAGCAACCACCTGGCACCCCCAGGATTCGATGTCAGCAAGCCGTGGAAGGTATGGACAAAGAGCACTCGTCAATTCATTGAATCAGGACGAAAGCGTGCTAACCAAGTTTATCCAGATCGAGAAGCGGATTTTCTAGACCCAAAATTGCAACGTCTCTTTCTCTATTATGCCTGCGCCTCCATTTGTTCCTCGATCACTACTATACATACCTTCTGCCGCAATATCTCTCTAGAAACATCGATGTACCATACCATTAAACCGCATTCTTCTTTCTCCCGGTACGGTAGTTTCCGATGCATGCATCTATTTGATTTGAGAGCCCAAGCCTCGAATGCCCTCGACCTCGCTAGTTCGGAGGTGCATGTCAAAGTATTTTGCAAGGGCTTTGACCCGGTCTTCTTCCGTTTGAAGGACTTGCAAAACCTCCGTCTGCCCACCGATTCGTTGCTTGACCTCTCTGCCCGACATGATGCACTGCCCAATTATTTCTCTGCCCGTAGGATCCAAGATCATTCGCACGCACACAAAGGTTTGAACAAACCAGCTAGTGGGCTTCTTGCTGACCGAGAAGTTCATCACGCCAAAGTCCTGAGGCAAAAATTCCACCTCGGAGAAGCTGATGTTGGGCACCCAAGGGCTTTCCGGGTTATTTCTTGTCTGGTAGATCCAGACCTTCTGGGATTTATCGGTGAACTCGACGAGACCGTCCTTGATTAGGCGCATCTCGGAGGGTGCAATGCATGTAGCTGTAGCGCCTTCTTGAAGAGGCAGGGGTGCGGTGGCACAGTTGTTACCAAATCCAACATCCACCTGGTCATTGTCAGTTTAAGCGTAGATGAATAAAGGCGGCGATACTGACCATATATCTTGCTTCGTCAATGATGACTATCAGCACCATATGTCCGCTTGAAAGGGCGCAAGTGTTAGATTAGCTGGTCAATCTAAAAGCTCTTGACAAGGAGGGACTACTCACAATGATAGCCATAGTCCATTGTCCACACCCGTCGCAGCAGCATGGCTCACTCTCCCACCAGTGGCGTATACACAATATCCTAGAGACCGCAGGACAATGAAGAAGATTCCCGTGCTCTCCATACAGTAGCCATCCAAGCGCCGCTCCACAATCTTCTCATACAAGTTGTCTGGATGCAAGGAAATAGTGTGATGCTGCGAATAATGGAGTCCGGAATTTCCCCATGGGATAGCAGCGAGATGGTGTCTCTGAAGCTCTTTGAGTGTACCTAGCGCATCGCTCTGGACACACTGGCGGGTATCCTCAACAAGACTCCTGCCATCTGATGCTGCAGGCGTATATGCAATTCGTCTGAGATATGCTTCGACCTGGATGTCGGTATATGTTGGTTGGTCGAGTCCCATTTTGGCGAATTCCTGGTTTGCTTCCCTGTGGTGTGTGCTGTGTGACGCACGGCTTGCTGCGTTGCACAAGGTGAAAGGGGAAATGTTCGTTGTCGCCTGCGATGGATTAAGGCGTCTGACTTGGAATTGAGCCACGACTTGTCCACCTCGTGTTTGATCGGAAATATTCCTCGATGACCAATTACTGGTGGGCTGGGCTAGTCCCCCACCCCACAAATCCCCAGAATGTCGGCTGGTTCAGCTGAGAAATTCCAGCAGACAGGGCTCTCCCATGACAAGAAGGAACTGCCGTGAGATGTGCCGTTTATATGAATTTCGTAGTAGTTTGAGTATCATTGGGTTCAACTAGCATATAAAGCCCATTCTAATGAGGAATACTCGGCTAGTTGTGTATCTAAAGTCACTCAGTCGGCACTCCCCTCCCCGGGCCCCTCAAGGGCCCTGAAATATATTATCAAGATTAAAGACATTAACGCGAAAAAATTGGCAATGCAAATTGGAACCGAAATCTAAGGACTCATCGAGTGATATCGTAAGAGTGGACAAGTTTCGTAATTGCGGAGCGTAGCGGAGCTTTTATCGGCTGAGTTTGTATACATGTGCTTGGAGGCAAGTTATGCGCATAAACGGGCGATACTGATTAGTCAATTTGGGCAGAAACTGACAGATGAGATAAAATTAGGCGGTAAGTGCACTTTCACGTGACCCGGTCACTAACTTAGTTCCTTATACGGAGTAATTCAGGCTAATTCAGGCCTAAGGCCCCAGAAGGCAATTTTCTGTCAACTATTAATATTATGCTAATTATACAGCTATATACGACTTCTATAAGCCCGTATATAATTAACCTTTCGCCCTAATACTAGGGGGGAATAGGTAGTAGGTGGGGGTTAAAACGCTTACTACCCCTCTATAGAAGATAGATCTTAATCTACTATAATAGTCTTCTACCTAAGTGTATATGATATAGCGCAACGCTCCGCACTTCTTGGTATCTCCCCTAGGAGGTGCTAGTAGAAAACTTGTAACAACACGTCATTGACACGTCTTCTGAGAGCTCTTTCGAGAGTTCTTTTGACTGTTCCTTTAATATATCTTCCTTTGCTAATTAAATTAGAAAATTCTACTCAGTCGCATAATCTTCTATACGATTCCATTATCCTTTGTTTAGGAGTACGTACTTGCAAATAATATTTCTTTGTATGATCGTGGCAGTGTATAGAACCCATAAGAATATATATCTATACAGTATACCCTTCTGAACCTCTAATTTTCATTCTTTAGGTAGTTTTTACTATCTCTTATTCGTTATCTTCTATTTTTCTAATATTTTTACTCTAATCTTCTGTTTTAAATTATGCTAGTTCAACTCTATCGTATAGGCGACGGCCTAGATAGGGCTGCCTTCAAGCGGCCTACAGTGACTCTATAGTTTAGTGAATCCTAACCTAGTGTGGGGGTATACGTACAGTAGGGTAAGGAATAACCTTAGGATAATAGAGTGTGCTTACGCGCTAATGTAAATAAAGCCCTTCTGAAAGCACTAGGATTAATACGTGTAGGGTTAAATAAAACGATCTTTATTACTAATATTTTGATGAGCTAGTCAACGATTTATGACCATGATAGGGTCGGGTAGCCCAGCGTGGTCAGAAAAATGGCGCTAAATTTGTGACCACGCTGCGCTTAGTGCCCATTTCGCGGCGGTAGCCAGCGACAACGTCGCTGTAGAAGCTATGACCCCGATCCTGGATGGCAAGGAGCTGCCGTTGACTCAGTTGGTCTTGCATCAGTGGTGTTTGAGTATTTTTGGCCTGCCGCTTGGTGAGCTTTGGTATCTCAGGGAATTGGCTGAGCAGTGTCGGGTTGAGAGAAAGTGGACTTTTTTGATGATTTCGGCTCCGTTGAATGTACCGGGGGCAGTCGGTAGTCCTGCTAATGCGCTGGCAATTCTCTAGAGAGAGTTAGAGATTCTTAATCATACCATCCTCATGAACAATACATATTCGAGTCAATTAAGGATGCTAGACCGTTTGAATCAACACTATTGGTTTGGCAAGGGACAATTCCCAGTCTACTAGATCAGTACAATTTCACCGTAGCGCAGTCCTTGGCGCATTTAGCTTTTCAATGGGTCTGAATTGAAAGGTTCGTGAACATAGAACTCAGGACTAACTTCAAAGTCTAATACATCCAAGAACCAGGGATCACACGAAAATTGAACTCAACCCTCCCATCATGACGACGTATGGAGCCCATCCCACTTTTCCAACGCCTCTTTACAACACTTCCACCAACTCGGCATCCCACCAAGCCAAACAAGCGGCTCTCGCCGCTTCCCTGGAATATTAGCGCCCATATACCACGAATCAGTCTTCGGATACAGGGTACGCTGGCTAGCCTCGAAGACCTGCTCACGCCATTGCTCTGCAGCCTGCTGCGTAGGCTCGATGCATTCAAGTCCCTCGTTTTGCATCTTCTGGATAGCATTGCAAATCCAATCCACTTCCATCTCAATAAACGGTGGGCCGTTTGCCAGGGATGTTGGAGCCTGTGGACCGTAAACTATGAACAGATTTGGGGCATCGGGGATCATGAGCCCGAGGTGAGTCAGAACGCCGTTCTTCCACTTCTCAGTTAGAGGCTTCTGATTCTTGTCTGTGATGCCCAGGTCCAAAAAGCTGCCAGTGACAGCGTCGTAGCCAGTTGCAAAAATGACCAGGTCCAGATCGTGGTGCTCAGCGCTCTCGCCATTACCAGTGACCACTCCAGAAGCGTCGAACTCGACAATCGGAGACTGTTTGAGGTTGTGGAGAATTACGTTGGGACGATCAATCATTTCATAGTAATCCTGCTCCAAACTCGGTCTCTTTGTGCCGACGAACATATGCTGTTTGAGCGGAGCGACGAGATCCATCTTTTCAGGGTTCGTCATGCGCTGACGCACTTGTTGGACCCAATAGTCATAGAAAAAGCCATTGGTCTTCTCATCGAGCAGAAAGTCGTAGTAATTTGAGACCAAGAAACTGTACCCACCACGAGCCCAGAGTTCGTCAAACAGCACTTTTCGCTCTTCGGGCGTAGCCTGATGAGCCGATTGGAAGCTGGTGTTGTGGGCGAATCCGGATACCGATTTGTAGCAGCGATCGAAGATACCATCGTAATATCCCTTCATCATTTCGGCTTCTTCGGGGGGAATTGAGCGCTGGCGCATGGGAACGGTGAAGCAGGGTGTGCGGATGAAGACATTCAGCTCGCAGTCTTCCTTGGCCAATGTCTGCACGATTTGTAGGCCCGAGGCACCGTTTCCGACAACACCAACTCGCTTGCCTTTGACATCCAGAGAGGCTGGATAATCCGCTGCGTGGACGAGGGTTCCCTTGAACGTCTCCAACTCCTTGAATTGCGGATAATGCTTCTTATACGAAGATCCAGTCGCGGCGATAACATATTTGCAAGTGGCCGTCAGACCCGTATTGGTCTGCAAAGTCCACCGGCGCGAGACAGGGTTATACTCCGTCTTGATCACGATCGTGTTGAAGAATGTATCCTTGCTCAGACCCAGCACATTGTCCACGTGTTGGAAATATCGGCGTAGTTCTTCGTCGCCTGGGAATCGCTCCGAGAAATTCCACCCTTTCCAGACGGCAGGGATATTGAATTGATACGCGGGTGTCTCCGAGTCAACACGTGCTCCAGGATACCGATTCCAATGCCATACTCCTCCAAAGGCGCTGCCGGCTTCAATGAGCTTGACGGAGAGACCGAGATTGCGCAGCCTATAGAGGGAATTGCATCCTCCAAAGCCGCCACCAATGACAATGGCATCGATCTCGATACGAGGGCCTTCTCTGGTCATGGCTCTTGAATATTGAAGATATAAAGTCAATGGAGAAGTTAAAAGATATGCGCACCAAGGAAACTGGGAAGAAGCACCTTTTCATCCATTGCGAACAACTAACCCAGCAGTACCAGCACGGAAGTTCCTCGCCCGCCGAATCTGAAACGGAGACATGATATCCGAAAGCCGTTACCTTCCACTTTGCCTGTTATCCTGGTCAGTTTTGATTAGAGTAATGCAGTTGTTTGTCGTATAGATCTAGCAGCCGAAAAAGGAAATCCACCGCGAGAAGGTTTCCCACTTCGGCCCACTTGGGCCCCACGCGACGCCACAAGCGAAGTGCATGGGGCCATGGACGGCACCGCGTGGAAGAGTCTGAAGAAAGGAAGTCCTTCCTGAAATTGTGGAGGTTTCGCGATGCCTGTCAACTCGGAAACTGCCAGCTCCGTATCCGATCCAGAATGGGCGATATGCGCTGCGACGGTTCTCAGGCCTGTGACACCGACGGAGGTATACAGGAAAAGGCCGGCGAAATGAAGAATAGCCTGGATGGAAGTAGTTAGCTCGGTGCCAAAGTACTGAAGGTTCGCGTCGGGCATAGACTTACAGAGTCGTAATTTGCAGAATCTCGGTGCTTCAATAAAGAAGTGCCTGAGCCTGTTTGTCAACAATATTCCTTCCCTCACTCCCTCTCGCTTTCCCTTTCTCTCGCTTTCCCTTTCTCTTGATTTCCCCATCTCCATTTCTAAACTCAACTCTGTAATCAAACCACACTCCTCAAACCTTCCTCTCAACCAAACAGCTTGAAGTCCTATCACCGGTATCATGGCGTGCCAAGTCAAAGGAACAGCATTCATCACCGGTGGCGGTTCAGGAATCGGCAAAGCGACCGCACTCTCCTTCGCCCAAAATGGCATCCAATCCATCGCCTTAGTTGACCTAAACCTCCCTCTCCTCGAGAAGACCCGCGATGAGCTCCGAGCTCTATTTCCAACTGTCAACGTGGAGGTATTCCAAGCAAACGTCGCCGACGAAGCATCCGTCGAGAACGCAGTGCGCGAGACAGTCAAGCACTTCGGCGGAATTGACATCGGCATCAACTGTGCTGGGATTAGTGGAACGCCTACTCCAACTGACCGGATGACGCTGGCGGAGTGGCAGAAGGTTATCGACGTCAACCAGACGGGCGTATGGTTGTGTCAGAGAGCTTTGATTCGGCAGATGCTGCAACAGGAGTGGGTGATAGCTTTCGGGGATGGATTTGGAAATGAATGCTCTAACTTGGAAATAGGTCTCACGGTGGCCGTGGAGGGCGAGGCATCATCGTGAATGTCTCGTCCATGTTTGGCGTCAGTGGTCCTCCTGGGCCATTTGATATCCCACACTACACAGCAGCGAAACATGGTAAGTAGTTACGCTTTCTCCTATGACTCAGTCATTTCCATTTAACATTAGCAGCGGTGGTTGGCTTGACAAAGATGGTAAGATATTCTATCTATTTACTTGGATCTAGTCACATGGCTAACAAAACATAGGACGCGAAAGCCTACTCGCGACAGGGAATTCGGATCAATGCCATCTGTCCAGGGTATGTCCCTAGCCAAATTCCTATATTACCAAGTGGAATCTAACAGACATCAATAGCTTCGTCGACACTCCCATCATCAAGCAGCAAATTGAGTCCGGATCGATGAACCCCGTCTTTGAAATGACACCTGTTGGACGCCCCGCGCAAGTGGAGGAGATTTCGGACGCGATCCTTTTCTTGTCCTCGCCCATGAGCAGCTACATGTGCGGTGCAGCCATGGTAGTGGATGGGGGATTCACCGTCTAGAAGCACATCTGAAGGTCATTTCGACTACACACGAATACATACTGAAATTGAGAAATATGTCCAAGAGAACTGTAATTACATTCATCAGTATCTATACGAGCATAATATCAAAGTCTGCCTCTTTGGCAATCTCTTGCCAATGGATGTCCTTGCCCGGAGCGAGTGCACGTCGCTGCCAGAGCTCTCGTACAATCTCGCCAAGGATGTTGATGTTTTGAATGCCATGGCGACTCTTGCGGTCGAATGAGGCCAGCATCCGGGCTTGAAGATCTTCCCGTTCGCATTCAGCAGCGACGACGAAGCTGGCCCAGTTATAGGGACAACCTCCTTTGTCGTTGCTTAACGAGTCAATAGCCTCCAACTCTTGAATAGCTTTCTCGACCAAATCCTGAATACCACAAAGTGGTGCATGACGCAATGCCCGGCGGAAATAGATGATAGTAGCGTAGTAGAACGAATTGAGGGCGTGTTGAATGATGATTGACCCGGGGGCATCAAGTGTAGACAGACTCGGGAAATTCAGATAAAGTCGCAACTCCAGACGATCCAGCTCCTCCATCGAGAAATCAGATTGCGAGTCTGCGAGAAACGTGATATGTGCCAGGAATTGAACCAAAGGTGCGGTGATGCCATGCGATCGCTCCAAATAATGCCGTAGATCCGACGATCCATTGAGTAATGACATCAGCTGGGAGGACATGGGTAGACTGCAGAGCGACGAAAGCGATAAATAGCTTTGTAACAAGCGAGACGCTATCGGCCCAGGAACCCAGCCTCCAAGAATCTCATTTTCTAAAAGGCCAAGTCCACCAGCAACGTGTGTTCTCCACCGACTTCTCCGTCCGGACATGGCTTCGGCTGTAATGCAAGTAAGCACAGCAGCCAAGGTAGGCTCATCCAGCCGTTTGGCCATTTGTAAATTCTGGCGCAGATGACGCAGAGCCAGCTGGTCATGATACATGGCCACAGACTGATACCGTGGGTCTTTGCAGAGATAGAAAAGACTGAACGCCGAGGACGCACATATCGCATGGAATATGGAGAGGTGAATATTGGGCTCATTTGGAGCTGCATCAAGTCCTTTGAGGGCCATGGGCATGAATATTGTCCTGCATGGATTATCGGGGGTATCGATCAGTAGCATGTTGCCGCTTAGAAAGACCACCCAGTGGTGAACAAGTTCTGTTTCGGGTCTCGGAAGCTGTATAGGATTTAGGGCCATCATGGGAGACGGGTTTCTCGATAATGATGGTATTGAAATCAGATCTCTGCGTTGATCTTGATCCAAACGATGCTCCCTGTCAGAGGTTTGGCCATTGGCTATCGAGATCACCTCGGTCCGATCGTTGTCGCTTGAATCGGGAGACTCAGATGGCATGGGCGAGGGCCACTTATCAGGGCTAGATATTGAAGACAATGTACTCGTAGATCTCGAGGCCTCTGAGACTTGTTCCGGCGACGGCTTAGTCCTGCAATCACTGCTACTAGCCGACTGACCTGGCGTAAGCGGGATTGAGATGCATTGGTCAACGGTGTCCTCTGCAATCTCTGTGTCATGCGAGGGCGATGAATATGCGCTATTCCTCTGCAGAGTCACTCCAGACTTGAGTTCATCCGATCCAGGCCTAGACGTGGAGAACACCGTAAAAGGGCCTCGTTGCTGGGACGAGCCGTCCCCAGACCAGCCATCCAGCTCTGCTAACAAGGCTGTCACCGCCGCCGAGGACAAGTCCTGCGTCGATTCTGGAGTAGACAACCATATCTGCCGGCGTTGCGATCGAGTCCCTGGCGTTTGGGACCATCCCAGACGCAGGCCATAGCCCTGACACTGCCAGCCGCTTCGGGAACAACGACGACAATAGGGCCGCTCGTCATCGCATTTGACCCTGCGGGCCCGGCAGGTCCAACAGCCCTCACATTTGTGGCTTGAGAGCTATTCGGCATCCCCACGAACTTTCTTTCTGAAAAGTGAGGGTTGGTGGATGTTTGGGACATTGGCGAGGACCAAATTACTTCTTCTTTTCTTCTCTTCACAAATTTGCCTCCCCGCATCGACACCCGCCACCCGCCGGTCCCGATCTACGTGAGGCTTGACCCCTAACTAACATTAAAGAACCAACACGGATCATGGATGGCCCTGCTAAATCGGGGTACTGATTGATCGGAAAGTTCCTTTGTAATCGGATTTCCTAAAATACATATCCCGAGGTGTCAATTGGTTATAATCAGCACGTAAATTATATACTTTGCACGGAAGCACCTCGGAGTACCGTTTAAAATGGGCCTCGAGTAGAATAAGATGGATTATTTACTTCATATAACACACAAGAACTAGATCTTCCAAATACGAATGCGTGAGGATCCCTCACTTCCGAATGTATGTCTGCCGCACCAGATCCCCTTCATGGCTATGGACTTCCAAGTTACCAATCCCATATTCGACAGGAGTGTGTCTGGCACCTCGGCCACCACCACCCATAATGACATTTCCAGGGCGATAATTCGAATCCTTTTGCATTCGGTGGATGGTCGAGCCATGAAATTCCGCATGATGCGGCATGTCGCGAGGGCTCCCACGGTGCAGTGGCCAGTGAACCAGTTCCCACTTGCCACTCTTCGTCAGGCTCGCTTGGCGTATAGGAATATACTCCATCAAGCGCCACGCTAGAACAGAAACTGCTGACAGACCGGTACCGAAAGCCAGACGGTCGTGCAGGGCACCTTTCGCGCTCGAAGTCACAAGGGCATCGCGGAAGAGTCGCGTCGAGGACGGATCTAGGTGCTCTTCTCCCAGACAATGGTAAGACTACAGCTTTTCCTGATCAAATTCAAGCCCAGCTCGCTGAGCCTCTTGGACCATCCAGACGAGCGGAGCATGGCTTAACTGCCACACTTCACCCTCTTCGAGGCTGAACCCGCCACCAATGTCGGCATGGCTGTCGGGGAACCGCACCTCCTGTACATCTTGAACCATATCATCCTCGTCGGGCTCTTCATTTTGCGCATTGGCATGTAGGGTCTGTGTAGAGGCCCTGTTAGCTACGTTGCCAACATTCTCACTCTCTTCGGTGCCGCCGACATCCTCAGGGGAGTCATTGTTGGCGGCGGGGACTGCCGTCTTTCGCCCAGATCCTCTCCGAGACCGGGGTAACAGGACCGGCTGAAACTTGACTCTGCGCTCATCAATACTAACAGCATGCCGTATCACGCAAGCATTAGAATTGTCGTCATTGTTGATCTCAAAGTCGGCTACGCTGTTCACAGTGTCGAACAAGCCCACAAATCGTACCCTGGTCACTGGACGACACAGGGTCTCTCGACAACTGTGCAAGAATTCCATTGCCCGCTTTTGCTCCTTGCTGCCCTTCTCCGTGTCCCTATTAAATCGGGTCAACTTCCACCGGGAGAAAGCGTCCCAGATAAACGGGATCATCTCCTCGTTGTCCGATCCTAGCAGCCCAACATGATCCAGCATCTCTGCTAGAAACGTGCCGTGTAGGCTCCACGAGAAAAGCCAAAAATGTAAATGTTTCCATCCGAGCGGTAGTGTCGCATGAGGAAGCAGTAGCCACCCAGGACATGGCGATCGAATGACTTCCCCAGGGCCTGGCTGAGAGTTTTGCTTTTGCCCAGGCGACTGCTCTTTTTCAGAGTCGTGGCTGCCAGGGAGCCTGCGGTGATTTCGGTGCCGATTCCCGCTGTGTAATGCGCGCGATCTTACGCTGGTAATAAACCACTGGCAGGAGCAGGTTGTTAGTACACTAAATCTGACTAGCCGAGACAACATTAAAACAGCTTGACTCACATTGGTGATCAGACCGTGGTGACATCCGACAAATCTTCAGGATATTGGTGTTTGTGCCATTGACCTCGAATGTGTTCCCCGTTCCATCGAAACAAAGGACGATTTGGACTGGTGGTGATTGAGATACGCCCGCCATGATGGTACGATGAGCAAAAGATGTGTTGTTACGATTGCAGGGAAGGGGAGGAGCTGTGCTGGTCTATTTGTTTTGGATGCAGTGATCATCATCATCGTTCGTGTCCACCGTGTCAATCATCTCGGTTTCGGGTTTAGCTTTCGTTGCGCTGCGGGCCACACCATTCGCAAGTCGCGACTTGGCCATCACCAAGACCTGTTGTCCGTCAGTGAAGCTGTTTTTTATTTGCAGGCGAACCCGTGTGGTGGGGCAGCTGAAAGCGCGTGTTGACCCATCTATGATCCATACCTTGTTTAGCAGAGGAAAGGTTGCGATGCGCGATGGTTTTGACGAGATCGTCATGGTCGCTAACCGGAAAGAACCTGCCGCCCCATAGTTCATCTGCAGAGCTCGATGTTGTCGGGATTAAAGAGTGCGCCACCTCTTCCAACGTCATGGTACTAACTACTTAGGTTTCTAACAGAGGCTAATGCGGTGACTCCGGCTCTGATGCTGACTATCTTTTCTTCTATGGATGCGTAGAAGGGTGATTATTCGGTATCAACTATTATTGTTCATTCGGCGTGAAGGAACGAAGTTTAGGGAGCCGTGTATGTGTTTAAGTCGATATGATAGGTTTGCGTTCGGCATATAGCTATACACCTATTCAGCATAACCTCTGTAGCCAGCTGTTGTTGCTGTGAAGCTATCAGCAACGATGTTTCCTTATAGATAAGACCTGCTACCAGCTGAGAGTCTCTTCCAAAGATTCGGAGATGCTTCAGAAAGTGGGAATATGCTCTCCATGCATCGAATCTCTTTGATTCCGAAGCGCTAGGTCTTTGTTTGCTCAAAAAGCATTATACCGTACGTGGTAAACAAGAACTCAAATCACTCAAGGAGCTAGTGAGCCCGTGGAGATCCATCTCCCGGTCTGATTAGCCAACCCGCCAAAACAGCTTAACAGATTAGTAGATAGTGTCACAGGCACACGAGACATTTCAAGATAATGAGACATGAAAACTATCGGGCACACATCACAGAGAACTATATCTATAGTCACAGAAAAATTAATCATTACGTGTATTGAACGAGAATAGAAAAGTGGTTTGAAGTGGGTTGAACGGATTAGGTAGGCGTCGCTTTTGACTGGAGACTGGCCGAAGCTTAGGCAACGGATGGAGGTATTCGGGCATTTCTAGTCACTATAGTAAAGTACCGCCAGAGATTTCTGAATTGCATATTCATATTTTACCGAATGGAGGTCTTGGAAATGAATTATCTCTGCCAAAGAAGTTAGCTATTGCTAGTTCGGTTTCTCTGACCTGCAATATTCAGGTCTCGTACAAGCCCGTTGATATATATATTTTTCCGGGTGGACCAGACCCTCTTTGTTCGAGTAATGACCCAGGGTACATAAGCTGCTATCGAGGAGAGATATATGTGTAGCTAGCAAATTGAAGGACGACGATTGGGGTAACGTACAGAGACATCTGTTTTCCGGGGAATCTGGGCAATTCACGGAGCTTAGTTCATGGATGTGCTGCCGGAAACTCTTGTAGATGGAAACGGCAAGCCGGTCTTCATGGCGCGATCAGGACAGCGGTCCCCACAAAGCCACTGTCCCACCTGCATGTTTGAATCGGGTTCATTGATATTTGATCACCCGGGTAAAAATATGATCACCAGGGTCCTTGACTAGGAAGAGTTATATTTAGATTCAATATCAAAATAGTGTACGATGAGTTAGGCAGAAGCGATTGGTTGTTATTCTTCGCTTCTGTCGAAGTCTGGAGATCGGATCAAGTTTCTCTCCCAGGCTGACTCATTTGATCAATGTTTAATGCAAGTTGTACCTGATCCTCACCGGAGGTACTGGAAGTTGGATGCGTGAATAATTCTCTATTGTAAGCCCTCGCAGAATTAAGGATACAGGACAAGACACTGCAAAACAAGCGTCGTAGTCAATAAGCCCAGAAATGCAAGAGACTTTTCTATGTACACAGACAGAAAGCAATAAAAAGTACAAACCCAGAAACACACCCCATTCCCAACCCACGCAGAAATGCGAAACATGGATGCTTTGAGCGCCGGAGTGAAGAGATCTGCAAGGGAAAAGAGTAAAAAAAAAGCCGTTGTAATACATTGCAGGTGGAGAAAGAAGCTGGCGGTGATCGTTTACCGCCTGGGTCGTGGATGGTAGGGGTATGGTTGTTCGGGCGATCCGGGAGGATGATGGTAAGATAGAGACCGCTCGTGCCAGTATTAATTTAAAACAAGGCCTTTCGCGTCACCTACGAGGAAAAAGTTAGCATGGCTCGTAGAATGATGATGCGTCATAGTCGGAAACTTACGGCCCAAGCACCAGCAATCGAAGCAACGATGCCTCCGGAGATCATCATGGGCTTAACACCACGGGTACTCTTGAAAAGCATGCCACTCAGGGCACCGGCCATCACGCTGTTGGCAGAATCGTGCTTGCCGCGCGCATATCCGATAGCCGAGTTGAAGCCGTTGTAAACCATCGCGACCACACCCGCGGAGTTGCCGAGGAACGGACCCCGGCGGGTGATCGAGTTGAGCACACCGTTGAGGCGAATCTTAGGGGGAGCAGTCACTGGCGTCTTCCTCAGTCCTTCGGCAAGACCCCATGCGCCACCGACAGTCAGAGCGGCCAAGTACGTGGTGCCGGCACCATAGCAAAGGTCGTCGGACCAGCCGCGAGAAGGCAAAACGGAGCGAGAACCGGGCAAAGAGTCAAGAGCAGAATCTTCAAGGGTGAGATAATCGAGAGTGTCCTGGTTCAGGCCGGCCAGGGGATGGAGTCTGGAGGGATCGGGAATGGCGACTTCGGAGAGGAAAGAAGTAGCATCTTGGGCGTTGGAGGAGTCGTAAGGAGAAGGCACCGCGGTCTCCTTGCGGCCGCTGAGGTTGTCCCAGATAGGCATGATGGCGGAGGAGGTAGGGAGATGAGGTTATTAAAATACACGACGACAAGTCGGAGAAGGAGAATGATGGCCCTTGATCGCAGCTCCACCGACTGTCGGCGACCAGCAAAAACTTCGGTCCCGTGACTGGGTCCGGTGGAATATAGTTAGTCCGACACTAGTCCCTTTTGGGAATCACACATCCGAAAAATGGCCATGTTGAAGCCTGAGGCATCGCGGGGAGCTTCGGACAATTTTGATATTTCTGTGGAGTTGAAGTACAGACTGATTGCAAAGAAATCAGGTCATGCCGAATCGTATTGGTGATGAATGCTGAAACGTCCCGTGGTGCTCAGTGCGCTACCGTAACCAACATGGATGATATCGCGCAGAACGTGCAGTTCTTATCAGAAAAGACTCTGCAAGATATTGCCAAAGGTCAACTTGTCAAGTTCGCCTTGAATTGTGAAGATAACCAGTGAGTTGCAATAAATTTGGAAATTCACCATATGGAGTGTAATGCTCACAACTGAATAGAAAAGTGAACCGAGTCTGGCATTCATTGATCCAGACGGTTTCAACGCCATCTTTGTCTAATCAGCATACAGCGGCCGCCTGCAATGCTGTTTCAGCTTTTCTGGATGCTACTGCAACTTCCAAAGTTGAGGAAACAAAGCAATTGGCCCTGTCAACAGAAAACTGGCTCGCTGTTTTTGAGGTATTCCTAAGCCGATATGAAGATGCGAAGCCGAAGCCACTCAAGCAGCTTTTGGGCTCCCTGGTCAACCTCTTGGCCAAGCATATTCACGGGTCCAAGAAAGAGAACATTCAAAAAGCAGTCACAGATGCAATCATTCCTAGTATCGTGCTTGGTGAGCCTCGATCGCGACTGAAGGCTTCCCTGGTGTGCTATGAGCTTGCCATCCGCAAAGGCGCTATCTCTGGCTCTAATATTATCTCCTTGCTACGGAAATGGCTTGGAGAGAACCGGCAAAAATGGGTGCATGTATTCGAGAATGCCCAGGAAGCTCTATCGCCAAGTAACCCCGAAGACCTTTCTGGCGAGCCGTCCAAGGAGTTGGCCGCGAAGGTTTTCGTGCTTGGCCTTCTTACCCAGACGAACACTCGTGATCTTTCTGGGGCATGTGGAAATGTGTTGGGGGCTATTTTGCAAAAATTGAAGTCAGAACTCCCAGAGTGGGAAGTATCCACGATTTGGATCGCTCCTGTTCGGTACATGATGCTTCATATCGTGGACAACCTGGAAGCCATGTCGAGCCAGATCCTTCAACCTATCTTCTCGGCCGATCCTTCTGGCTTCATGGCTTTTGTGGAGAGCCTGCCGCTTAAGAGTCTTCTCGCAGGTGACATGACTGATGCTGAGGATAAAGAGTATATTCTTCTGTTTGCAGCTTTGCAAATAGGCAAGAAGACCAACCTTGTCCATGAGGATTGTAAGATGAGCAATATCGAAACTTATGGAAGTGCAATTACTGACCTTGATAGATGATGGTTCCAAACCCAGCGAGTCTAAGAAGGGTGCTCCGCAGAAACTTGTGCTCAAGAGCGAGGTACTGGGCAACTTCCTACTCCACCGGGAACCGAACATTCGCATTGCAGCCTTGTCGCTGTTAGTGACTGCGTTTTCGACTATCAAGCCATTCACCTCAGCTGCCACTGACTCAATTCTGCGCGGCCTGCCGTCAATGCATGCCGACTCTGATTCTTACAGCAGAGGTGAAATCATGAGTCTTACGCGCAAGCTTATAGTTCGTCTCAAGAGTGGCATTCTCAAGCAACAAGACTCTACAGAAGCAGCCGCACAGACGACTTCTAGCTTGCCCTCTGGCTTGGTCAAGAGCGATGATGAAACGATGGCTTTCCTGAGAAAATACATCGATTTCCTTGCGGGCGATCTCGTTGTGACTGCATCGTACCCACGTCATATCAGCGCCTTGAAGGCTCTTAAGCTTTTGCTAGAGTCTAATCTTGACCCACGTACGAACATTCCTCCAGCAAAGTCCGAAGTTGAAACACGCTGGAAGTCTCATATGAATGTCTTCGAGCCTCGTCTGCTCCGGCTCCTAGTTGACCTACTTCTTGATCCATTCGAGGAAGTAAGACAGACGTCTCTGTTGATCATCAACTTTTTCCCTCAGAATATTCTGATGAGCGGCTTCGAGGCCACGGCCGATTATTCTCCAGCTGTGTGCATGCGCTTGACGGATGCATTGACCCGAGCTGAGCTCACTGCTAGCAACACTAGTCGAGCTGACCATGCGGATACGGTAGCCCGTCTCTATCATATTCTGTTCTGTGCAGCTCTACCAAACAACTCAGCTACAGCGGGTTCAGATTGGTGGTCAACAAAGACGTCAGTTGTCAATAGTATTTTGAGCAAACTGGAGGAACGACTCTCGCCTTCAAAGGGACTCTTCACCTCGACCTTGCGTGAAGCTCCCCTTCATGGGTACATGTCTGGACTGCGGTAAGTCGACGCTCAACAAGGGGAAACGGGTCACGACTAATTGGTAATGCTCCAGATATATTGTGTTGATGCCCGATTTCCATGCCCTTCTCCTGAATGGACCGGATGTTGGAGCTTGGCGGTCAATCCATGATCGCATCGTATCAATCTGTGACAGGGTTTGGGAAGAGGTGAAGCCGGTTCTGTGCATCGACTCTCCCGAGGGTCATACCGACGACCCAATTGAAGATCTTGCAGTGGGACCCAAAGACATCCTCTCCTACTCGTGGAGGGCTCTTCGAGAGTCCAGGTATGTGTCAGCTTTTCACTGGGAAGGAGGTCATCGCTAATAGAGATAGCTTACTACTTCACGCAACCATGTTCAACACGACCTACGGACCTGATGATCCGGATGGCCTTCAACTTGCAGACTTTGAAAAGGTTGGCCGGACTAGCTTTACACAACTCGCCGAGCTACGACACCGCGGCGCGTTTTCTACAGTCTCACAAACATTCGTCACCTGTTGCGAACGATGTAGTGGTTCAAAGAATGCATCCATCCAAGAACTTCCAAAGGGCTGGTACATGGAGGCCAGAGATACGATCTTCGAGTCTGCTTCAAAGCTAACCCGACGGTCGGCTGGTTTGCCTGCACTGGTTACCGGTATATTCTGCTCTCTGCACAAAACGCCCTTCTTCAAGGAGGCTATTGATGACCTTCACGAAATTTCGCGTCTTCCCGTCAAATATAATAAGGAACAGCAGTACTTAGAGCTGCCTCAAGTCCACGCCATGAACTGCTTGAAAGATATCTTCACCAACACGAAGCTTGGTCCGTTTACTGAGCCTTTCATTATGCCCGCACTTACGCTGTCTGCTGAACGGCTCGGGTCACCTATGTAAGTGACTGACTTTTCCGTTTCATGATCCGAACTAACATACTCTACTCAGTTGGGCGCTTCGCAATTCTGGTCTGATGCTTTTCCGTGCTCTGCTGACCAGGATGTGCCGCATGGTTCCTGGAGCTGTAGCTGGATTCGGTGGCGTGTCGGGATCCGAACCCGGATCCAAGATTTCATTCCCAAAGTATCCTGGTCTACTTGCGCTACTTTCCAAGCTCCTGGAACCAACCGAGGGCATAACTGCTCAGGAGGGGACTGATATCGTCACCGAACGGATCTTCCCCGCCTTAGAGTTGATTGGAGAGAAGGTCCCTACCATTGGAGATGACTTTGACACAAAGCTATGCAGTCTAGTACTAGCGCACTTCCAAAGCCCAGTATGGGGCATTCGGGAGCATGCCGCTCGTGTGTATGCATCTTTGCTGACCAGGACGGACATCCTCAAAGATGTTGAGTATTTGGTCAATCTTCTCCAGGATAATGTCTCCGAGAACTATGTCCATGGTATAGCTCTCTGTGTTCGGTACTCTCTCCGCCGTTCTGCAGCGTCGTCCGATGCATTTTGGACAAGTAAGATCCATCAATCCATCTAGATCTGATAGCAGTTCCACTAACCTTCATAGGCCACCTCGATGATCTGCTTGCGACTTTGCGAGATGTGTTAGCAAAGTTGTTCGCCGCTGCCAAATCTCCTTCCGTTGCAACTTGCCTTATTGAGACGTTGAATGATACCCTTGAGAGGAGCATTGCAGCCCAAGCTGAAGGTACGTTGCCCTTGGATTTACTCGATTCATGAAGCTAATGTTGCCACAGATCGAATCATTCCATTCGTGAATGAAATTTACAATCAACGTGACCTTCACGGAGTCCTAGGCTATGTCTTCGATGCTTCCCAAGAAGGATGGAACCTTGCTAGCCGCACTCGGGCATCTGCTCTTCTTCGACGAGCTCTCGCATGGTGTACATTGTTGAAAATGCTCATTTCACAGGAGTGGACGGGAATTCCTGCATTCTACCACAGCATCTCACAATTTGACGCTGATGCCGGCAGTTGGATCCTGGAACAATTACCAGAACATCTGGCTGGATCAATCAAATACAGGAAGCCGTTGGTGAACTTGTACTCTTCTATCATTCAGGGTGATCACCAAGTGGATTCTAAGACACTGGCTGCTTCAAACCTGGCTACTGTGCTGGAGGAGATGCTGGTCTCGTCACCAGACGTCATCTCCGGGTTCAACCTTCCATATGATGAGTTGGCGAAGAGCTTCAAGCCCGAGTCTGACATCAAGCAATGGAACCGACATGCTACTGATGCAGAACTTCGACTTCTCGGATGTCTTCTTACTCTTCGCGCTTCCTCAATCCAAGACCAGTCCGTGTCTTCAGTCAAGAACGATATCCAACGTTGGGTTATCAAGCTCCGGTCTGCTCTCAGTGAGGAAACAGTGAGTTATCTCAAGGAAAATAGTGGAAGTCAATGACTAACAAATAGTGCTAGGAATTTACTACTCGCTACGCAGCTGTAGCATCTGTTAACAGCTTTTCCAAGGCTCTACGCGCTCAAGGTGGTTCAGCACGTACAGATGCCGCTCTGCTCGATGTCTATTTGGTTCTGTATGACATGCTCAACGATGACGACGAGGAACTTCGGGACATTGCCGCAACCTCTGCTTCATGGGTGCTCTCCTACTCTTCAGTCTCGTCCACCTCGGCACTTGCTCTTGGGCCCTTGAATGCAAGCGAGTTACTTGCTACTTTCATCACCGATCATTATTCAGACTCTGTTTACTTTGCTCGTCGTGTCATTCGCTACCTTACCGGGCAGGAGTCTCGCATCAGTGGGTCTGACAATCAATCGAGCCTTGTGCCAGTCTCGGTTCTTATGGCACAGCACTGCCAGGAGAGCACCGTCTTGTTTGTCGAGGAGAAGCAGAACCTCTTCATCGACGAAGTGCGTGAAGTTGATGTCTGGTCACGTGTGCTCCTGCAATTAAAGCGAAATGCCTATCCCGAGACCTTGATACGGCAGATCTCGAGCTGGGTGTCTGAGGGGTTGGACCATCTGCTTATGCTTGTGAACCAGGATTCAGGCTCAGATGGACTTCTGGGCTGGACCTCCAAGCCAGAGTCCTTCACCTTGGGTGTTCGTGTCATCAACATTGCTGCGTCGCTTGCGTCAGAGAGCTTCAATGTGCCAGAGGCTTTGGATGTCGAGCAGGTTACTTTGCGCAGGCAAATACAGGATCTGTTAGACGCTGGCCTGAAGGCATCTCTACACGATGACTGGCTATCACGAATGCGGGTCTTATTGAACAGTGGCGGTTCGACGGGACAACAAAAGTAGAGCATGTTAGTATAGACAATGCCAATTTTCCTTCTTGAAGGCTGTTTCCCTGTTTACTTGCTCATATCTGCGCTCGTCTTGTCGTGTCCCTCTTCACGTGCCTTTTTGCGCGTATCAAACTCCCTCCCTCCTTCCTGTATTGTTTGCTTCCTTCTTTCGCAGTTTCCCATCGATCATTTCCATAAGAATTTCGATTACTTCTTGGGGTTTCCTGTCCATCTCTCGATTTGTCTTCCTTTCGTTTAGTTGACCAACCTACCATCGACCACTCCGTATCGAGGCGGAGTGGGAGTCTCCCCCACCAGCTTCTATTTCAGATCTCGGAGATTGCCGTCAATTTCTACAGATCGGCCTTGACCACGAGCTACAAGATCCCTACGATCCTGCATCTCATTCACTCGAAAGTACCGTGAAGATACTGGGCTCCTTCGCTACGAACCGCTTGCCGGTGAGCAGCAGCTGGCAGAGCCTCCTTGACATGCAGGGGAGCCAGCTTATTGCCCTTCTCATCGGTATCCTGCTGCTCATTGTCACAATTGGATGGCTGGTCTTCTGCTGGTATCGCCGACATGTCAGCATGGGAGTCATGGTCAGCCAAGCCCGAGCGAGAGCCATACGGGAGCGACGGCGTGCCAACTATGACGTGGAGAGAGGAGACCAGCATGGTGACCATATTCCTCCTCCCAGGTACAGATCAGACGCCTGGCAACGACCGAGTACGAGATGCGTCCCCCGCGACCCTAAGGAACCAGACTACTTGATCCTCCGACGTTCGAACGAGGAGGATGACCATTACCGGACTCGTGGGTTCATAAAAGAACATTTGTCCCCTGATCGGCGACATCCAGGTTCCCGTGCGGAGAATGAGCAGCAACAAGCACATCGACAGGATCAAGGACATCAACAGCAACCACATCAACAGCAACCACATCAACAGCAAAAGCAGGGAAAGAAACAGAAGCAGAAGAAGAGCAACCAGAACGGTCAGAACGGCCAGAATAGCCAGAATGGCCAGAAAACCCAAGGGAAGGGGAGCAAGCAAGGAAACCAGAACAACCACAGCAGACAGAACAACCATGGGAATCAGAACAACCGTGGGAATCAGAAAAATCAAAGAGGCGAAGCGAGCAACCCGCCGAAAGGAAAAAAGAAAAAGAAAGGGACGAACACGGACGACAACGGAGGGTCTCAGCAGCCCCAAGAGGATCAACAGGATAACAAAATCTGGGGGGACAGCAACTCGGGGCATGATCAGCAGGAGAACAACTATGATCAGCAAGACAGCCAAATCAAGAGTAGTGCCTCCTGGGCTGATGACGAAGTCCAAGACAACCATCAAAGAAATGGCAGCCATCACAGCGGAAGCAATCGCGGGGACGACGGGTGGGCAATTCCCCCGCCAAATTCAAATCATGGTTCTAATTGGGGTAGCCAGAGTGGTAGCAATGGGAATGGCCATAAAAGTGGCCGAGGAAGTCGCCGTGAAGGTGGCTCACAGGACAATGGTTACCAGCAGGACACGCCAGCCCAGGACGCAGGCTGGTGAAGTGGGTGTTCTGCAATGTTTGGTTCTCAAAGTTTGAAACAGACTCATTATGCTTCAACTTGGCTACTGCTATGTTATATTACTATAATAAGGGCACCATGTCTATCCTTGAGCTATCGATATCACACAGAGATACATCCATTTGTTATTCATTGTTCGAGGAGACGCAGATTTATCATTTTATGAATTTAAATCTTACATGCATTGACATCATGAACAAATTCAACATGTTTCAAACGCTGGAGATAAAGTTGGTATACTGAAAGTGAACGGGTGCTTTGAGCTAGCAGTGAGGCATTGAATATATTCATTGCGGGACGGGAACTGTCCAATCTACATATGTAGAGGTAGGCGACACTGGAGATAAGACATTCCAGCGCCTGTCCATGCATGTGCCCCGTAATTCATAGTAGTAGACATCTGAAAAGTGCTAATGTTGGTGACGGGGATAGTGAACACAGGCATGAATTGTCGATCGTAGACTAGCTGCGCCACTTCGTCAGTGGTCTTTTCCGCCCGCCGCAGTCGGTGACGTTGGTTCTCCCCCGCAGATCTTCCCCCAGGCACAGCTTTCCCAACTTGAGCTCCAACTTCCAAGACCTCCCAAGGCTCTGTTGTCCTGGTGCCTGACCTCTTTGGTATCCTCAACAACATGTGGAACGACGAGGACAACAACCCCTACGGGGCATTCGACCAGCACGAGGCCCGCCTATCCGACTCACTGCACTCAGCCGCCATATCCCCCCGTAAGCTCTCTCCCATCCTCGGCACATTGCTCTACCATGGTGCTGATTCTAGACAGCTTCCTTCGAGCATGATTCCACACCCCCATCCAGCCGTGACTCCAACCTGGATCCGCCAAGCTATATCTCCCATCCAGAGGATCTGAGTGATCCCGAGGAAGCCGATTATGGAGCCGCAAGTGAACAGTACCCGCGGAAGAGTGTTTACGATAGTCGCATCGAGCAGCTCCTCTATGAGAACCCGGAAATGCCAATTCTCATTACGGATGCCGGCAAGAATCATGAAGGTGGTGGAAGCTTTATCGTCTATACTATTCGGACTGCGGTATGTTGGCATGCGGAATAAGCTTCGGACGAGGCTAATGTCTGGGGGAGCTATAGGACCTGGAAGTTCGTCGCCGGTATTCAGAATTTGCCTCGTTGCGCCAAACACTTGTGAACCTACATCCAACACTCATTGTCCCCCCGATCCCCGAAAAACATAGCATGGCGGACTATGCCGCGAAACCCACCAAGGCGAAGGAAGACACAGCGATCATTGAGCTACGAAAGCGCATGCTCGCAGTATTCCTAAACCGGTGTCGGCGCATGAAAGAGATTCGGGAAGATGGAGTATGGTGGCGTTTCCTGGATCCAAACGTTAGCTGGGTGAGTTCGGTCAAATGTCTGGTGATTGAATGGACAACGGCTAACATTGAGCTTCCAGAACGAGGTGTTGCACTCCCACCCGGCCTCTTCCGTCCCTAAAAACAACCTTAAGGCTCCTCCACTCGACCCCGCAAACCCAACGCAAGCTCACGCCTGGCTCCCCGTTCCCTCCTCGTCTGCAAAGCTCAAGCACGGTGGTGGCGGGTCTTCCGGATCTGGAGGACCACCTTCGTCGCCCGGTGATACAATTGAGGGGCCTACTGTGCCTAACCCAGGCCCTGATGTTCTCGGCCGTTTCCCACCCGAGTCACGCAAGTTGAGCGAACATGAACTAGACCCGTACTTTATCAATTTTGAAGCCTCGACCCGAGAATTAGAGTTGTTGTTGCAAGGAAATATTGAGCGGGTGAACCGGCGCACACTTTCACACCTCTCGACTCTTTCTGCTGATTTGATGGAGCTGGGTGCACGCTACAATGGATTCTCTCTTTCTGAGCAATCGCCGACAGTGGCTGCTGCAATCGAGCGCATTGGCCAGGCTGCAGATACTTCCTACATTGAGACCGAAGAGCTGTCTACGGCACTGAGTGCTAGCTTTGCTGAACCGATGCGAGAGAGTGCCCAATTCGCAAGTGTGGTGCGCAATGTACTACGATACCGGGTGCTCAAGCGCGTACAAGAAGACATGACCCGCGATGAATTAGCCAAGAAGAAGACGCTGCTTGACTCTCTCGAGCGCAGCGAGCTTGAAGCCAAACGAATTGAACAGTATCTCAACCGCACCTCCCCTCAGTCCAACGGTCCTCGGTCGCGGCGATCTCTATCTGCGTCTTCCGCCGTCAGCAGCGAAGGTGGCAGCATGGCCGATGCCTCGACTGACTCCGAATTCCCACCCACACATGGCGAATCGATTGGCAGCTCCTCCCCACCATCCCAAAGTCCCGCATACAAGAGACCCGAGCCCCCACAATCGTCCCCGGCACACCGCAAGACATCCAGTGGTAACTTTGTGACGAACAAGATCTTCGGTCGTATTAGCCACGCTATTCATGGCTTTGCTGATGTTGATCCCGAGCGTACTCGCCGGGATCAGATTGGCAAGACCAAAGAAAGTCTCATCCAGGTAGGTGGATCTTGGATTTGTAAGGGTCAAGAGTGTGACACGCTAACAGTTCCATGCAGCTTGAGCAAGCACTTGAGGTATCACAGAAGGATACCAAGGACGCTAGTGCAGGTGTGCTGCAGGATCTGCAACGGTTCCAGAAGGACAAGGAAGCCGATCTCCGACGCTACATGGTATGCAAGATGCACGGCAGCTGCTGTTCCCACGTTCCCTACTAGAAATCATCCCACTAACCACGGGTTCGCTATTGTTTAGGTCGCATATGCACGCTGTCACCTGGACTGGGCACGGAAGAATCTCGAGACATGGACGGAAGCCAAGGACGAGGTGGACAAGATTGTTGCGCGGTAGATTTGCCTGCTTGGCTGGTTCTTGTTACATTCTACAGGCTTTGGGGTCACGACCTTTCGGCGTCGATGGTGTTGGGTTTGCAGGGGGCATTTATTTTCTTGTTTCTTTTCCTCTTCTTGTATTCGGTTCCTTTCTGGCGTAATTACCAATATAGCTGGAACAATCACGCCTTTGATGGCCTCTACAGGTTACATTTGAACCCACTGTTCTCCTTCCAACCTGGATCTCGTGTGTACACTATATCGTAGATCAGATTTGTGGCTTGAGTCTGGACCCCTACGCCTAAGTCCCTTGGGTCTCTTCTCTTGGCTTTTCTTGGCTCGGCCCGAACACGAACAGTGGGGAACTTGACCACATTGAAGCTCATCGAGTGGTTCAGTGCAATCTTGATAACCCTGTGTCAACGACCTCCCAGCTTGATATTGGGATGTTGTCTTGCATTTGAAGCGACCAGGACGAACAAAGGGTTGGGAACACCCTCTCCAGGTACAAACTCACACTTGTCACCTCGGACCCTATCTCCAGGACTCCAATGCTTAGTCTAACCGAAGGAGTAGGACCTACGACGGGAATGGCCAAGGGCACATTCCACAGACGCCGAACATGAAGCACGAGTAGGAAATCAGTGGAGCTCGTGGCGAATGGGACGATCTCGTTGGTTCGTGAGAGTCTTCAGGACGGTGATGATCGACAGGAATCGCAACCGATCGGGGCCAACCTTCGACAAGGCAAAGGGCTGCTGGAACTCGCCCTTGCTTGGTGTCAATTGTGCCTGTGGTCTGCGAGAAGAGCACACAACTCAAAAAGATTCGAGCTTTCGTTCAGTCTGACCATCTCCACAGGATGGTTTGACGAACAGAACGACTGAACGACAACTTCGCGCATCTCAGAAAACATGCCACGGTAGTCTTCCGCATTCATCGCCAGGCCAAGAGACTCCAATCCAACACCCTCCCACTAAGCATCCCACGCAATTGAGCTTCAAGTTGACCTGCCGAACATTTCGTGCCTTGCAGCTGCTATCCCTCTTTTGATTCCCCTCCAAGTGGATCCCACCTCGAGGGAGAGAGAACCAGTGGACCGCGTTGCATCCGACAGGGCATACCCCTCGAACAGCATCGTTATCCTGTCGAATCCACACCCCCACGGTTGTACCTGTTAGCCACTGGCAGGTGGAAACGCCGTGCGTCCAGACTGAAAACGATGAGTGCCTGGATTCAGCGTTGCCAGGATGATCGTCCGGAGCGGCCACTTATCACGGTCGGCGGTGCCGCCCTCGGCCACCGTGGACGAGTTTCGCCAGGAGTGGTCTTTGCAGTTTCTTTGGCATCCATCTATTCCTCGACGCTGGGTGAAGATGCTCATTCTCTTGGGACTGTTATGTCTCTTCACCGTCGGCCTAAGCCGCAGCTTGAATCTGCGGGACGAGGCGGGTTCGCAAAGTGATAACGCGGTTGTCCATTTCCCTCCTCCACGTCAGACGGGACAGCATACACATGATCCGAATATTATTCGCGTCGGAGATACATATTATCTGTATCATGTTGGCGAGCATATCTTCATTCATACCGCGCCGACCATGGCTGGTCCCTGGCGACATGTCGGTAGTGTGTTAGATGCCAACAGTGTTATTCCGAAGGGTGATCGTGCCGTCCCATGGGCCCCCACAGTCGTCGCCGTCGACGGCACTTACTACTGCTACTACAGTGTGAGCAAGGCAGGATGTCGGGACAGTGCCGTGGGTGTGGCTACTTCACAATCACCAGGTCCTGGCAATTGGCATGATCATGGCGTGGTCGTCCAGACAGGAACGGGCAATGGATCCGATGTGGCACCGTATACCATCTCCAACGCTATTGACCCAGCTACACTTGTTCTACCTGATGGATCGGCCTACTTGACATTCGGAAGCTACTGGACCGGTATCTATCAAATCCCCCTCGGCAAAGACCTCATCTCCCCGGTCAGCACGACTCAACCAGATGCGCGACACCTCGCCTACGAACCCAATGCCATCAGCGCACCGAATCGAAACACCAACTCCCTCTGCGGTGACCCAACCGGACCGCACGCCATCGAAGGAGCCTTCACCTCGTACCACGACGGATATTACTATCTCTGGTTCAGCCACGGACGGTGCTGCGATCTCGATAGAGGCACGTTACCCGCCGCTGGGTCAGAATACAGTATCCGCGTGGGCCGATCCAAAGATCCTCACGGTCCATACATTGATCAGTCTGGAAAGAACCTGGTTGATGGTGGCGGCACGGTTATCTACGGTTCCAACGCCGAAACCTACGCCCCTGGCGGGCAAGGTGTGATTCGAGTCCGCGATACCGATATCCTATACTACCACTACCGTGAGTTCGCACCAACAAATTTCATCCTCATCCAGAATTGCAAAGACTGATCATATTTGAGGCATTGCAGAAAACAAAAGTGTGGGCCTCGCATTTTCCGTAAGTCCTAATCTCTCCCGGCACGCTTGTGGACCGAGCAAGATAGTCCAGTCCACCAACCCACCCGCCGATCCTCCTTCATTCGCCCTTTCGGTAACTTCATAAAATTCAAGAATATCAGCTTACGATGTGAAACAGGATGCATTACTCGGTTTTAATCCACTGAAATACGTCAACGGATGGCCTGTCGCGCAAGCATGAGCGACTTACAATTGCTCCCTCGCGGCATGACTCAAGCATGGAGACAAAAGTGTCAATACTTCTTCATTATTTAGAGAAATCATTCTACCGACTAGAATGTTTATCCACCGCTCATTTTGATTGCCGATATACATGCCCGGCTTCGTTGTTCGACTACGGTCCACCTCTTCGACTCTATGATCTCTACCTCTCCACACCACTCTCGGGATCCTGGACTTCAGCCAATTAAGTTCTCACATTTATGGCGTCTGGCTCATTCAGGACGGGTGTCTTGCTGGCTCTACCGAGTCGGCCACTTCATTCAAGAGCTGTTACGTGGACTTGTTTTGCTTCAATGTTGTACATATTTTTCTTCCATCTATACATAGGCGTTGATGTGCTGGAATACATATAGATTAAGCACTATGGTTCTTGGTCCAAGTTTTATCCATTTTTCTTTTGCCTTGTCCTCGATATCTAGCTCGTGTCCATCGCTGCAATGCCCAGGCGAGAGCTTTCCCACTGTATGGATGGTAAATCGTCACTCAATGTTTTATGTTCAATTTTATTTTTCACTGCACTATTGCTAGCGTGCGATTCTTTCAATAAATTGGAGGGACGTACAATGATCTTGACCACAATAAGATAACAATGAACAACTCCATATTTTGCAGGACTATAGTTCAGTGACCCAACAAATCTAATTGTTCATATATTGCTTGCAATTGTCTAATTACTCAAAAAAAAAGGCAAAGGACTAGATATGACTAAATTACCTGTTCAATATGGCGGCCTATGGTGGTTGGGACCAGAATATCGGCGTACATCAAATCACGTGAGAGGAAGCAGCCCTAACGTCTATCCAGCATCCTGTATAGAACTCTGTTAAAGGCGATGGATTTCGGTATGTTTCCATCGAAATGTCTGCTTCATAGGTTAGAAGACCAGCTAGTGTATGCCGTAGGTACTTGCACTAATTTTCCAAATAGAAAAGCATCGAATTTTCCATTTCCATCCCATCTCGGCCAGATCCACATCGAAGCAAACAATATGAATCCAGCCCCCGCCCAAGGCAGCACCGTGGAAGGCACTAGCTCAGAGTTTGACATAAAATCCACCAGAGGCATCCTTTCCTCGGAACTTTCTTCTTGCCAATCCTCGAGATTCTTCTTGTCCATACAAATCTGGTACAAACCACAAACAGCCTTTCATCAATCTCTATTCGTTCAACACGCATTTAAAAGCATTATGTGACTCCCTGACGTGGCTTCGATCACCCTGCCACCCGAGAGCCTCAGCAATTTTGACGTACCCGATGTGGACTTCCTTGACACCGAGTTCTTTAAGAAGGGCTTCAAGCTCCCGGATCCAGAGACCGTCATCCTGCATGCAGAACTGCAACGTGGACGAGGATTCGAGCTCCATGATGTAGATAAGCATGAGAATCCCTGGGACTACGACACCCAGATGTTCTGGCGGCGGCGCCCAGTTATCTTCCCTGAGATGAACCTGCTAGTCAAGTGGGGTGGTACCGTCAGACGAGAAGAAGGCCTTAATATGATCGCCGTCGGTGGCAACTTGCCCGACGTTCCCGTTCCCGAGATCTATGGATGGTGCACTTACGGTCACAATGTATTTCTGTACATGGAGATGATTGAGGGGCGCACCCTGGGGTCGTCTCTGGAAGAGATGGCCGCCGACGACCACGCATCGATCATTTTTGGACTTGCAACTCATTCTCGGCGAGCTCGGTCGACTGGCGCAGGATGTGGAGGATCTGTTCATCGGTAAGCTGTCACTTTCATCTGAGATGAGGCATAGAATTGAAAGATCAAATCAATCTCACGTACGCATCTCAACAGGAAGCATCCTGAAAACCCATGTCTATGATACAGCCCTTTTTGCCGCAGTCATGGTTCCTTATATCGACCCATTCCCCTCGGCACGGCAATTCCATGATTGGATTGCCAAGGATCGAGAGGAAACTTTGCAGGATGGTGCTATCCCGACGATCCTCGATTTTGACCCGCACCGGAAGGACCTGCCCGACTGGATCGGTATCGGGTTTACCCATGGTGACTTGCAGCCAAGCAACATCATCATCTCCACTACCCACCCCCTATCGAGTTGTGGGCATCGTCGATTGGGAGGAAGCTGGCTAGATGCCGGAGTATTGGGAGGGCTACAAAGCGAAGTACAAGCCCCTAGTGGCCAACAAGTGGGATGAGAAGATTTTGGGGGAGGTTTTTGGAGAGGACCTCGACGAGAAGGTCCAGATTGCGTGGGATTGGTTCATCGAGACTTTCCATGCATTGTGATGATGCAGGGTATCCTACCTGTGTTGAGGTTAGGTGGTGGACGTTTGGGAATTTGATCGGTCAATAATTGAAGTACCGGCTGTCGAATTTGAATGGAAAATAAGTGTCGTATCAGCTTCTTTTGACGTCATTGTAAAGAGCAAATGAGCTTCATCCAAGGGAGTGGCGTGTAAAACTTGGGATAACTCTTGAGGGATTGTACATAGTTTTGGATATTACAAGGTGGCAGATCTAAATGCAAACGGATGAATTTCTATGGATCTCGATGATCACAGATGAATACGGCCAAAAGAAGGTCCCAAATTTAGACAGGATTCGTCATCAGGAATAATCCTTACTGTATTCCAACGACACAACTTGCATCTCAAAACAATACATGGGGCTTTGAAATAATTCTACCATACCTAGATACAATGTGGATTAAAATTGATGTTTTATCATATCTGCTACTTGTAAACATGAAGAAGTCGTCAAAATACAGTTAATATTACACTAGGCTGATTATGGGCAGATCCACTTTTGGCGGTTCCACCCGAGAGCTACATACATATAAGACCCAACCTGACCCTCAGTTCTGGAACTCGTCAAAATCAAAGAACTCCTCCATCCAAGAGTCATCTCGCCCAGTCTCCTGGCCTGCGTTAGACCTAGTACCAAGAAATGTCTCATACCCGGGCGTGGCTTCAATGGTCGCGAGGATGTCGCGCAAGAAGCTTGACTCCTGGTGGTCAGCGTCGTAGGCGTCCCGAGCATCGATAGCTGCGAGGGCATCACGGAAGAAGTGTGGCTCATCGGGGCCAAGGTCGGGGGGGTCAGCGACATCGCGGTCATCAACATTGGTGCCAGCGACATCGTAGCCACCGTAGCCGTAGCCATATCTAAGCTCAGGCAGAACGTTGCTGCTGCTGACCACATGGGGGGCTGGTGCCGCTGCTTCAGGTACTTCCTTGGGATGAGGAGCCTTCTCAACCTGGCGTCGTGGCTGGGAGGCGGGGTGGGATTGGTCTTGATGAGGTGACTTGGCTCGGGCACGCAGAGGAGGGTTCACGTAGTTCTCTTTATCGGACTCCTGCTTGGAGGCATCCTCAACAGACGACATGCCCTCAGATGGCAGACGGTGGCCATCATTTCCCTCGACATTCAGACGGGTGGGGATTTGGGTGCGCCGGAGGAAAAGAGTATCGTAGAGCTCCTGGTTGACAACAGGGGAAGTAGGGCGGGATGAGTCGCCATTCTCGGATTCAGACGAAAGACCCTTTTCAAAGCGCTGCCGGCGACCATTCGCATCTTGCAGAGCGGGTGCACTTGCAACACGCTTGGGAGCACGACGAAGGGGATTGTAGTCTGGATCGGCGTCGGCTTTGTTCTTGCTGGTCTGATTGGAGCCAGTCTGTGGGCGAACAGTTCGTCCAATGTTAAGACGACTGATGGTGGAGTTGATGGAGCGGGTAGAAGAACGAGACGGGGTGATTCTTGCAGCAGCACCGATAGAGGTTCCAGCTCGATACATAGGTGCTGGAGTAGGGACACGGGACGAAGAGCGACGAGCATCAGACGAATCCATCTCATCACTTTCATTGGCTGAAACACCGCTATTCCATTCAGGATCCTGCGAAGAAGCATATCCGTCGACCATGGTTTCGTGGGAGTCAGAGTCAAGACCGGTGTATTGCTGTTCGCTGCCTCGATGAGGACGAAGACTGTAAGGATTGCTCATTGTGAACGGAGAGGCGCAGAGGCGAATACGATAGATCGTTCCACGTGACCTGAACCATGGTTAATGAAGCATCCAAATATCCTAATTAGGAAGGCAGGGAGGAAGGTGTGGATGTCAACATCTTGGGTGTGGCAGTTTCCCGTTTCGCCACATGGTTGGCCAAGAACACGAGAAATGCGATTGTAAAACACGAAATCCTAGTGGAAAAGACATTAGGGTATACTAAGAAAGCCGAAGAGATACTACGTATCAAACTATCAAGAAGAATTAGCGAAATACTGTGTAGTAGAGAAATTGCATATAGGAACACATCCACCAGTTGGCTTACATTGACCCGGCGAAAATGAATTAAACAATAATATAGATCATAAAAAAGAGCTAGATAATACATAAGACGAAATACTCGAGAGGAAAGAGGCTGTGAAGCTCTAGCCATTCGATGTTAGAGCATAAATCATCGATGCCAAAGAGAAACTATACATCGAGCCTATAACGAAAAATTAGCGAAATACTACATAGGAGACAGCATGCACCTACCTATATAGGAACATATCCACTAGTTGACTTATATTAACCCGGGGAAGATGAAGCAAACAATCGTATAGATCACGAAAAAGAAACAGAGAATACATCCAACAAATTACTCGAGTCGAGGAAATGAAACAAAGAATACATCAGACGAAATATTCAAGAGGAAAAACAACTTCGTTTCTAGGCTGTGAAGCTCTAGCCATTCTATGTAAGTCCTAAGTTCCTCCGTATGCAATGCAGATTTCTCTGCCGTGGCCAGTTAACAATGCAGAAAAAGAAACAAGAAAGAAGGCCCATAAGAAGCAGACGAGCACATTCAAAGATCCAGATCATGCCATCAACCCTGTCTATTAGGAATTCTCGATAACCAGAGAGAAAAAGAAAACAGCACGAAAGAAGGAAAGAAGGAGACAGCGTCATAGCCCCACGACGAATGGAAATTTCATGATCATAACTGTAAGAAACATGATCATTAGAAACAGAAAAAACAGAAAAACAAAGGCCACCACTTTTTTGTATTTCCCATGCAGAACGCCGTACGCCATCATGAAAATTGGGAGGGACAAGGCCTGTATGCATGTATCCTCCTGCACAGAACAACAAAGAAAAAGAAAGGAAAATGATGTATGGATGCCACAGGAAAGGGAATAAGGTCCACAGCTCTATCCGTCTCTTCACATATCGGAATGGATCTTCTCATCGGGATCCACACGCAGCTCCACGACGGGCAACTCCTCATCCGAACCATCATCCAGCAGGGGCGGGACATCCTCGAAGGAGCCCTCATGCTCCGAGACTGGCCGCGAGTTATCCAGGCCACGGAGACGAGTCTCAACATCGGAATCCTCATTCACCGCCACGTTGCTATCGTTATCCCCGAAAAGATCATTGTCTTCATCAGGGGATGCCGGACGAACGGAGGTCAACGCACCGAGACCAAGGGAACCGCCGGCCCGGTCAAATGACCACGAGGGGACAGAGAACATTTCGTCGAGGGGGTTGTGCGACTCCTCCTCGTTCTCATCATCACTCGACTTCGTCTCCGGAGTCGCGGCCCCCGAACCACCACCGCCCGCTCGGCGAGCTACTCCGGCTCCGGCTGATACGCTCGACGACCCATTGGGGAATGAGCCGCCGAGGCGCTTGCCTTCCCCCGACGGAGAGGGAGCCCGCGAGTTCTCGGCCGTGCTGTCCTTGTCACCGTTCTTGAACTTGTTGACGATGTTCTGAAGAACAGGACCACCCAGAGGCTGGTCCGAGCGGCGGCGGTAGAACAGGAGGTATGCTTGGGACGATTGCATCCGGTTCAAATCCCCAAGCACAGTCGCCGACGAATCTAAAGTGAGGTGTTAGCAAATCAGATCAAACACTAAGGAGAGAGATGGCAGTACTCACCGTTGAAACTGCACCAGTCGTCGGTGATGAAGTTTTTGGCGTAGGCGGTATAGTGGCCGCCCGCCATGCTGCCCGAGTGGTTGTCCACGCCGATCAGGTCGTAGACCATGGACTTGTCCCCTGCGGGACCCGAGACCCAGCTGGACAGGTCGAGATCCTCCACCGGGAACTCGACCTTGGTGCCCAGCTTGGCCCGCGAAAAGCGCGACTGGGTCATAAACCGTTTCAGGTGAATGACCAGGATGTCGGGGGTCGACCACAGCTCGAACTTCTTGCGAGCTTGGCGATGCTCCTTGCAGCGTGGGCAGTACCACGCGTCATCCTGCGACAGCGTCTCTTCGCGGCTGAACTCATCGAGGCACTGATCAAGTGTGACGCCTTGGTTGGCTCGCGCGTCACGCTGGGCACGACGGTCGATCAAGGCCTGGTCTTGGATGAATGGAATGTCATCACAAGTGGCCGCGCCACGCAGATCGTCCTCGGGGCCGTCCTTGCCAAACAGAGCATCCTTGGCGTCCTCGTTCCAGTCGAGGAGGATTGCTTCGGACTGCTTGAGCAGTGGCGTCGATGAGTTCAGCTCGGTAGTCTCATGGTCAGACTCGTCGGACGCGGAGTCCTCGTTGCTTTCGTCATCCGATGCGTTGGATGACTTCTTCGAGACCTAACTGTAATTAGCCAATGGTATTCAATTGGTGTCATAGATCAAAACGTACATTCTTCGGGGTCGGCAGCCGGGTCAGAATGTTCTCGTAGTCATTGTAGCCGGGGATGTGGCGACCCTTGGGGATCTTGTCGAAGCCTGTCAGGACCCTAACATCGAACAGACTGAGAAGACCGGGAGGGAAAACACCAGCCAGGGGATGAGCAGGAGTGTCCTCGCTTGTATCCATCCCTTGGGGTGACGATGCACTGGGGGTTTGTGAAGCATCGCCCATAGAGATGTCCACGATACTGTCATCGCCCTCAACTGAATCGGTCTTGATGCGGGAGTCTGCTGATTGAGCATCCTCTTCGTTCATCACCACGGTATCGGAATCTTCAATAGCCTGTCCCGGATCCTCAGGTTCAGGCTTTTGCTTTGTCTTCGATTCCGCTTCTCCCAAGATATCACGAGTAGTCATAGTAGCGACATGACGCAAGATCTTGCGATAAATGGCGGCCATGTCTTTGGCTTCCTTGCGGGTGAAGGACAGGATGGTAGGGTGCGCGAATGTCTCCATCTTGACCTGGCCCTTCGGATTCCTGGACATGGTTTCGCATCTGCTGAAGACGGGCACAAGGATACGATCATTTGCTGGAGCATCCAATTGGATGAAATTCATAACCTCCTTGTCCTTGAGGCCCAGGTCTTCATAAGGCAGCTTTTGGCGAAGGTACACATCCCAGAAATTGCCGCCAGCGACTTCAGCCGCAATAAGCTGGTCGGGCTTGATATTCAGCTTGGTAGCCACGGTATCCTTCCAAGCTCCGATTGTGCCGGTCTTGTCCACCTCAACCACGAAGCTCTGCGGGCGCTGGTCAAGTCCTTGGAAGACGACATGCCGGTATTCGATTTTCTGCTGCGGAATGGGCAAAGTCAAGCTGCTGAAGGGATCGAAGATGATGCTGACTTTGTCACAAGTAGGGCAAACCAGTGTTGACTTGTACATGCCGGCGAACAGATCGGTGATGACAGAGTCATTGCGCGCCTTGTAGATATCCCAGGATCGCACAGCGAAGTCCTCCAAAGCTTGGCGGTCATGGACCATCTCGTCGGTAGAGTCGGGCTTCTCGATGTAGGGCTTCTTGAGAATGCGGTTCAGGTCTTCTGATAGACCATCCAAAAGGAACATCAGGAATTCTTGACTGTCCTGCTGATCCCAGCCAGCCATGGTCGGGTTGTTCCGGCCAATTTGGTTTCGGAACTTATGAGGGTTGAAAGAGGATGGTGGCGGATCGCGGTAGATCCCTTGAATCAGGCCAGCATACGCCTTGGCGAGGTGTCCAGAAAATCCGAGAGGGTTGGAAGGATTGAGATCCTTCTTGTGGCGGTTGGCTACATAACCGAGGTTAGTATCAAAAAAATAGTGAGATTCAAGAAGAACAAACAAGGCACATACCAAGGAAGTAGTATGTCAACTCTTCCACAGCTCGAACGCACTGAGTGGCCGCATTCTGATAGCAAGTGTTGCCCAGGTTCGAAAGACCCGTAAGACCCATCCGGTGGCCATGAGGTTTCTTGGCAAATGGGAATTCATTTTGAACCGGGCTGGTCCGGCCGCTGGTTGGTTGACTCTTCGGGGCAGCGGGAGCAAAGGAGGTGATCTCCTTCTTGGACTTCGTGACGGGAATTCCGAGGCGCTTGAGCTTCTCCGCCGAAACCGCAGACACCCATTCTCCACTCTTGGCTCCAACCTGCTCCTCCAGGACAAAGACATCCGACCCCATCAGGCCCGCCATGCTCAGGGACATTTTCCCGTTGTAGTTGTCGTTAGCTGTCTGGTCCTTGAAGGTCTCCAGAAGCTCTCGCTGAGTGCCCTCGTTCAAATCGATGAAGGTATTCAGATCCACCAGGAGGTTTCTGCTGGAAGCTGAGATCAGTGCAGATGGAGGGGCGGGTGAGACGGTGCGAGAGACGGCGGGAGTGGTAGCAGTCGACGGGTTGAGGCTAGGCAGTTGGCCGATGATCTTCCACACTCGAACTTTGGTGGACAAGTTGATGCCCGCGAGTTCCTTAGCTCTCTTCAACCAGGCCTGGACGCCGCTCTGTCGACCAGCCAGCATCTTGGCAGGCGGAAGGGCTTTCTCCTTCAGGGACTGGGGTGTAGTCCCCGCAGCGGGGTTGGCCAGCTTGAAAATGGTAAAGATTGGCGGGTTCAGCTCGTACATGATGTTGTCTGAGCCGTCCAAGCTGGTATTGTGTGCGAAGCGAACGATGGTGGGCGACTGGTTTGCGAGTCCATATTCATTCATGATCAAGTTCCAGGCTTCCTGCGGAACAATCTCGTAATCCTCGCCGAGCTGCACATTCGGGCGCAACGGAACATAGGGCTCTCCATTCTCGTACTTGAAGTTGCTGTTGGCCGGATCGGTGTCGAGTACGATATCGCGGTTATCCACAGGGCCCAGCTCATTGTCCATCGATTCTTTATCAGCTTTGTCGGCATAAGAGGTGCTTCGCGCGTACAGCGTCTTCACCCATCTTGAGGAAACCACGTAGCCCTTTTGTCCATCCTTCAAGGGTTGGTTGGTAAGCGCAACCACCTTGCCGATCTGGTCATCAATGGAATCGGTAGCCGGGACATCAACCGTTGTGCTCACACCTCCCTCCGGGTCGGGGTCGGTAATCTCAGAAGCCGGGCGCTTCTCGCCGGGGGAAGGAGAGCGACCATCGCCATTTGCTGGCGGGGTGCCAGCTTGAGGATCGGAGGGCATGTCGGAATGTTCACTGGAGAGGGACAGTCCGGCGGTCGCAGTCGCGGGGGTAGGCGAGCGAGCACCGGGCTGAGATCGGGTCCCTGGGACGAGGGACTGAAGGTGAGCCGGTACGTAGCGAGGAGGGGAGGGCGAGGAGCTTTTTCTCCGTGAATTCGAGGCCGAAGAGGAGCTTCTCGGTGGCAATGGAGGCACCTGCGGAGGTTCGGAGCGGCCGTGACGTCGTGCCTCTCCTGGGCTACTGCGACCTGGCTCGGGGGAAACTTTGCGACGCTTTGTGGGAGACGTCGTGACGGTGAGCTGCGCACGTCGCGTGGCAGCTCGGGGGGGGAACGTTGGGAAGGAGTGAAAGAAAGAAAAAAAAAGGGTTGGAGAGAATGACAAATGAGAATCTCTTTTTCCCCGCAGCCCTTCTTCTTTGCGAAGAGAAGGAAGTCGGGGCCAAAGAAATTTATTGGCTGCAAATTAAAATTGTGCTGGCAGAAAACAGAAAATCGGAGCCGATTGGAGTTTTTTTTCCGCTCCGGGAAACGAACAACGAACCAAGAACCCTATCAAATGATACGCCGGCGGATCACGACAGGATTTCAGAAAGAATGAGAAGAGAACCTGCAAGCCAGCTGCAAAAGAATTGAATGGACGAAAGCAAGAGATGGGTTGGAGTGAGACTGGAAAGGAGTGGGTGTTGTGAGGATGGGTGAGAAGGAACGGGGGTGAGGTGGGAGAGGTATAGAAATATTTATAAGTATTGGGAGGACGGGCACGAGGCTGCTGGCTGAAGAGGGAAAGGGTAGGCAGCGATACTCACAGATGGGCTGCCTCCAGAAGGCTGTCAATCATTTGATCTACTCATATTGTGTGAATAGGGCTGCCTCTGGGGTCGTTGTCTTGGTGTTTGTTTGTGCAAGGCACCGCTTCCTGGTTTCCTAAATGGGTTCACAACAAGAACTGGGTATTGTTCTGTGTCATATGCGCTGGATCTTACATACTCAAATAGATTGATTACATACACAATTGAAGCACATTTTGCAGCCATAATCTCCATTGAAATTGGCAAACTATCCGAAAGACTTGACTGGAGGACTGGTTGAACCAGTAGATATTGACCTGGGCCAAGCCAGCCTACCTGCAAGGGCCTTGCCGAAACCTAATTCTTGTAGATCTGGCGCCGCAGGTGGTTCAAGCTCGACTTCTTCAGGAGGTAGTCAACATCCGCCCGAAACTCGGTCTTATTCTGCGGATCCTGCTTCCCCAATGCCACAGCCCGATCAAGATCACCATGGAACCGCTTGACATTATGAGCGCAGTAATCACAGAGAACAAGACCGCATCCAATGTCAACAGGGCCCGTGTTATTCTGGACAACGTTGCCTTGAGCATCTGCGAGGAATGTCTGGTTGCTGTTGCAAGACCAGAAAGCAGGCTGTTGGCAAAGACTGCACCATTCGTGGTCAGCCTCTTCGAAGGACTGATCATAGGACCGGGATGATGGCTCAAGAGCTGCACTCGCTTGAGCAAGATTCTGGGATGCTGCCAATGCACTGAAAGGAGTTCCAGGGTCTACATGGTGCATCATCGGAGCGATGTCGTAGTGCGGACATTGCATAATCTGGAGCCGTTCTGTAGCGCAGTACCAGCACATACGAGTCGGTTCTTTTCCTTCACGTTCGTGCCCGTCAAACAATTCGATCATTCGCCCTGTACCAAAGTCCAGAATTTCCGTGTCTCGAGGACCGAGGCCGACGATACCATATGCGAAATTGGAACACCAGTGGCACGATAGAGGGCTATTTCGATCCAGAATAGTCAGTGGATGTGGGTAGTATGTTCGGATTCGGTATGCAGTGCCGTAGGGATTCGAGTAACTGGATCCAAAGGTAGGGATAGTAGCTGGAGGTAGTCCCGAGCCTGCAAGTGTAGCAGAATAAGGATCCGACGGCTCCAGTGTAGACAGTTGGCTTGTGTTCTGACTGCTTCCTTCCGCTGGGGCTGGGGAAATAATCTCTGATCCCTGTAGCCAGGACTTTTCCTTTTTATCCCGGTCCGAGGTCTCGGGAGAACTGTCTGTAGGCTCATCATCCTGGTCCTCATATTCTGTCTCCGTATCCGTGTCCTCCGTGTCCTCGAAGCGAAGCACACCAGATGGCGGGCATCTGGCTGGGCCAGCGACGCACTGGAAGCCATGCTGTAGACATTCGAAGCAAGGCTGGCTATGATCGTAGTCACCCGAGAGATATGAGCACCGAGAACGACGTCGGCTCTTGCAAGGCTCACACGGTCGTTTCCAGATTGGTGGTGGATCCGGAATGCAGTCACACTCGTCGTCGCGACAGCTGTCACAAGGATAGTGAAGTGGATCATCTACCAGCGAACAATCGAGTTCCAACTCCTGGCAAGCCAGACATCCCTTTGTAGGGGACTTGCCTTCTTCAGACAGCGTCGAGTCTGTGTTTTGGTCGACGCCGGTGTTGCTGGGAGAACCGGCGGTATCCTTGCGGGCTCGGAAGTGATAGGCTTTCGTTGGATCTCTCTTCGTTTGAGGCTCCCATAGTTCTTCCCATTTGGACTGGCCAGTAGTATCGTCAGGACTCACGGTAGAAGATGAGGACGGCGCATTTTCTTCGGTATCTTGTTCGAGCGAAGATCTCTGGTTAGTTGAGTGGCTTTTGGCTTGTCCGTCAGGTCGAGAGCGAGATCGAGTCTCTCTATCCGGGGGCACTGGGCGCTTTGAACGAGACGGTTGATGAGGGAGGTAATCTTCATCTTTGTCGTTGTCGATCCAAGAGGATACGGCTGAGGTGGTGTTGTTGGCTCGGCTTCTCAAGTCATAGCCCTCCCCGCTCTCGAAGACCGCTGGAGTCTGGCTTGGAAACAGCCGTCGGGCCTTTTCCAACCTCTCGAGGGAGTATGCCATGATGATGAGCTGTGTCAGTGGTGGCACGAGGTTGGACGAGATGAGAGAGTTTGATCGAAAGTTGTCGAGGTGGGAGGCGAATGAAGTTGTGAGAGAGAGTGAAGTTATGAAAGGGAAGGCAAGATGAGAAAGGAGGACAAAGGCACTTGGATTGATGAAGAAAAGTTTGTGTATTTCAGTTTTTGACGATTACGAACATGAGCAGTGGACAACAGTTTCAATCAATAGCAAGGTCCGAGCTCGTTCAACCCACAAGCATCACAAAAACAGGTAGTCGAGAGTAGTCGACGCATCAAAGTAACATAGAAATGAGACAGACGTGATTCAATCCAACACACAAAACGAAACGGTACGTCCAATCTTCCAATATCTTCCAATCCGGATTCACGCGGTGAATGGCACGGCGACAGTTCTGGGGCTTGCTGTCGAGGTGGCGAGAAGACCAACAGTGGTGACTTCAGTTGGCCAGGCAGACTCGGTCAGAACGGGGGGTTCTCTCTTCAGCTTCAATCCCCACTTGCTCACAGAGTCCATCTTTGTGTACTCATACTTGGCCCAATCTTTGCTGATATGTTGGGGAATATGGTCATAGGTCACATAGATCACACTAGATACGATAGCGCACAAGCCGCCACAGACCAGGAGAGCGACCAGATATCCCCACCAATGTCGTTCTCTCTTGCTGAGATGCAACCACCAGTTCTTGGGCTTAGCCCAGATTGCGTCCCAGGATTTTCGAACTCGGGACTTCTTCACTCCCGCTTCAGTCTCGCTTGAAGGATTACGCTTGGCTTCCAGAGCAGCGAGTTTCTCAAGGTCGAGTGCTTGTGTTTGTTAGTCTTCTGCCGATACAAAGCAAGCATGAGAGGACAGAGCCTACGAAATGGATAAGATGCGTAGACCTTCTCGTTGGCCGCCCGGAAATAGGCGTTGGGAGGAATGGCAAGACCCGAAGGAGTGTAGGCAGGTGGAAGTTCCATTGTGAGTTGGTGTATATTGATTAGAGATAGGTGAAATTCATTGTAAAGTGTAGGAGAAGAAAGATCTTTGAGAGAAAGTTGAGTGGAAAGAAAGAAGAAAGCGAGGGGAGCGTTGGAATAACTTTGAACATGAATCTGAAAAACATTCTAAGCCTATCTGGAGTATCTAGATCCAAATTGATACTAGTCGATTTGAATTAAACTTTGAATTTAGTTCCAAAATAGGTGTATTCTTTCCAGACAATAGTTCCATGGATTTTCGAGGCGGACATGGGCCAGAAACGCCGCCGCGTCCAGAATAGAACTCACCAATGACAAGGTTCTCGCCATGAATGGAATACTTTCATCACGACTATTCCAGTTATGGTATGCTATGACAACAAAGGTTTGCCGGAATTATTTGCAAGCAGAAGTGATCTAGAAGAAGAAAGTGCTAGGGGCATTTCGCACAAGTGGCGGATCTACTTCCAAGGTTGTCCACTTAAGGTTACCCAGATGTCCTGCATCTACATCTCCATGAAGCCTAGAAACCTAATGCCAGGGCTGGAGTACTCACGTAGCGAGGTATACTCTAGTTATATATTTTCCGCAAGTGTACTTTGCACAGCCTGCTATCTCGGGAACTAGGCAAATCAGACGTGTGGCCACTTTCCTAGCACCTTCCACTAGACGTCTCTGTTCTAATAGCAGCGAATAGCACTCGTCTGTGAAGATGAATCGATGACTGCTGGTATACTTCCATATTGGGATCTATAGAGGGCGGTGAGCAACTCATCTGCAGATGCCAAGACATGTCCGCCGATTGGGTCATTCCACGTGATAGCGTTATCTCGCGGCTCATCACCTCACCCCAACTGTAATCAGGGACTCTTGCGTCCGTATCTATCCCTTAGGTACCGAGGTGCGAGCTGGTCTCCCACGGTCAACTTACACCTCCAGTTTCCTTCTTGTCGAGCGGGGCTCCCAGAAACATCCCCTACCTGCATCGCTCGTATTTGGTGTGGATGATTCAAGTGTGGAAAGGAACCTTCAGGAAGGACAGGCGCGATACAGCTATCAGCTCAATAGAGCCTCGCTTTTGTAGCGCACAACTTGGCCAATACCGTCTTACACGTATCGTGAGTTAATTTTGTATATTGATCCAAGGGTCGAATGCTTCCCGAGTGGGTACCAGCATCTGGACTTTGTTGAGCGCTGGACAGCTTGAGCTCCGGACCTCAGATTGCTCTGTTATGCTGTACACCTTTGCCCACTTTCCCTCAAAATGCTTGAACAATACTGAATATTCGCGATTGTCTTGCAGGGCTACCGCAGGTTCCTCAACGCTTCACCACCACCTACTCAGCGATAAAGCTTGAACAGACCTACCAGCCAACCCATCCTGGCTTTCCCGTGTACTCCACCAAGCTTCCATAGCCTACTTCACCTTGAACGGTGCGATTGGCGTCACTATGGAGTCCTCACGATCCTCATTATCCTCCAATAATACACGTGGAGGCCATGGGTTTTCCGAAGCCAAGGCTATGCCTCAACTGGATACGCTCATCTCTCACCTCGTGGCCGCCAAACGCTCCCTTTCCTCCATCAATCACGTTTGGCGGGCCAACGAAATTGTCACTGCGGCACGATCGGCCCTCGAAGAAAGTGTGATTGTGTCATCCAGAACAGGCTTCTTGCGTCGAGGCCTGAACAATCAACTCCGGCTGCTTTATGACGTTCGGTCGGAGGTGGAGCATATCTCGCATCGCGGGCGACAGGACTTCTCGGATGCTTTGAAAAATCTTGATGCTGCAGATGCCCGTCTTCGGACTACCTTGGATCTTCTGCGGAATACTATCGTTCACGCCTCGTTCCGGCCGAAAGATGAAGAACCAAAGTCTCTGCATGACTTCGTCGACGAGCGCGGCGTTGAGGAGCTAAATGCAGCCATGAAGAGCTCCATCGATAGGACCAACGCTGCCCGAGCAGATCTCGATAACTCGAATCGTGAATTTGACGACGAGCTTAATTCTATTAAGCAGGCGCTTCGCCATTATCGGTCCGCTACCAGGATGGCTTCTTCCCGGGCCTCTGCATCTTCATCCTCGTCGTCGACATCGGATTCTGATCTGCTTGCCTTGTCAACTATGCCCAGCATGCTTCAAACATTGGAAGGACACGCCCAGGAGATGGCTGGTCTCCTCGAGTCCCTCGTCCGCCATTTCGATCTTTGTGTCACCGCGGTGAAGCATACCGAAGGTGGTGGCGCGGCTGCTCGGTCTATCACAGGAGACATGCCAGCCGAGGTGCAGGCGAAGAATGACGCGATGCCGCATATTGGTGAGGAAATCAACGCAAATCTAAATGCTCCTCTAGACCCGCTGAGTGACTCGGAGTATCTGGAGATGGTGAATGTGCTCATGAAAGATGCGCACGAAGCGGATGACGTCGTCATGGAAATCCAAGATCGCATTAACGAAATGGAATCAATCCATGAGCAGGTGAGTGCGCAACGAGATGCGCTTATCGCGATCTCAAATGCGACACTCGAGGTTCACCAGCACCTGTCAACATTAGCTTCGACTCGCCTCCCACGGTACATCTCTCAGGCACACAACTTCACTGGTGTCTGGAACGAAGAAAATGACCGCATTAATGCTGGTCTAGGGGAATTGGGGGACTTGCATTCCCTCTATGACGGATTCCTGAATGCATACGACAGCCTGATACTTGAAGTGAACCGCCGAAGTCAGATCCGCTCTCGCGTGGAGAAGGTTCTTCGTGACACGAGGAATAAACTCAACCATCTCTACGATGAAGATGTCACCGCTCGTGAAGCGTTCCGTGTTGAACAGGGTGATTTCCTTCCTTCTGATATCTGGCCAGGCATTGGCCGTGCGCCCATGCAGGTCCAGTTCCATCGTCTCGCTGGTGGTCAGCTTGAAGGTGTTCTCAAGGAAGCTCGAGAAACCGAGCAGCATAACGAGGCACAAACAGTTGCTGAAAGCACCAACCGCAGTGCTAGCGATGACACAGCTGAGGGTGAAATTATTCCCAATCTGCCAAAGGATGTTGTTGACCAGGCATATGCTCGTCTCAAAGCTCGAACTAGGGCCTTCGCGTGAAATTCTTTATACCCAGGCTGACGAGTCCAATCTACTTATGCATTTCTTCGCTGATATTATTCATGTATAGCTTATTCATGTCAATTTCTAGGAAGGAGATAATGTCACAGGTTGACTTCTTAGTTCTTATCGATCTCTATCTTTCTTCCCTTTTCGCTCAGTCGATGTCTTCCATGATAGCGTTGCGTCTGATCTTTCCCAGTGCGCTCCATTAACAACCCGAATGATGAAAGCCAATCGGTCTGACCTTCCGTTCAACATCCTCCTATGGACCTGTCCGATGCTCTGTGGACTGATGCATGCTTTCACGCTTGTGCGAGGGATGTAAGCACTGTCACAAGACGAGGCTGGTACCATCAGGTTGTGAGGATGGAAAGGCATGATTTTCAAAGAGAGCTCTGATGGGTAATTACAGCCATATATTATTGGAATTTACTTATTCTCTACTTGTCTTTGTCTCGAGTTGCCATCAAGTCTAACTTGTATTTTGCAGATAAATCCTATTTTTATACCCAGGTATCTATGTCCAAATGCTCCAGCACCATATATGCATTTTGATCGTCAAATCATGGCAGAAATATCCATCAGTGAAGAGTCGAAAGGAAGAAATCGTAGAGCCCATAATCATGTGTGCATGCAAAATCAAAACAGATTGAAAGTCCAAAGTCAACACCTACTACACCTACTTCTTCTTGCGCGAGGAAGTAGAGACGAGGCGTTTCTTCAGGTGTTTCGGCATCTTGTTGGCACGCTGCTCACGCTTCTCCTCCTTGACCTTGGCCTTGTGCTCACGCTTGGAATCCTTGTCCTCGAAACGCTTGCCACGAGGGGCCTTCTTCGCGAAGGGATCCTTTTCTTCGCCCTCTTCATCCTCATCGGAGTCAGAACCTGAGACGGAAACTCCACCACTGGCGTCGGACTCTTCATCGACCTCGGTGACGGTAGGCTTGGCCTTGCCAGTGGCCAGCAGATCTCCGTAGACCAGGTCAGCACCTGAACCATCACGGATCTTCTCGGCATCACGCTCCATATCGTAAACTTGCTCGAGGGTCTGGGGAATGTATTGCTGTCGGAACACAGCAGTATCGAGCTCCTCGGCCTCCTGGTCACCACCCTCTGTGCGGGCGGCGAAGAGCTTCTCAATAGCTTCGAACATCTCCTCGTTACCCTGGGTGACATCTGTAGGGCCCTCGGGTGAAAGGATGAACTGGAAGATTGTGCGCTCAGGCAAGGTGTCAACGGCCTTGCGACGGAAGAAGTCGCTAACATTCTTGATATCCATGCGAAGGAACTCCAAGCTGCGAGGATGGTCGTGTTCAACACTTTGACTGACATCGATAATGTACAGACGTTGCTTGTGGTACAGAATGTTGTACTCGCTCAGATCAGCGTGGACGAGACGGCAGACTTGGTACATCACACGCATGCAACCGAGCAACTCCATATACAGGGACCGCCAACGGGTCTCAGGCTCGGAAATATCGAACTCAACGTCCTTCAGACGAGGAGCAGCAAGCCCCTTTGAGTTTCCGATGAAGCCCATGACCAGGACATGCAGACGTAGGTAGATGGGCTCAGGGCAAGGAATGCCGGCGGCGTAAATTCTCCGCAAGTTGCGCATTTCCTTCTCAGCCCACAACTTGACCATTGCGCGGTTGTTGCTCTTGTTGTATCCTTGACGGAATCTGAATTCACCGGTCACGTACTTGTCGCGATCCTTGAAGACTAGAATGCTTGTCTTGTAGACCTTGATCGCACGGTGCACTGGGGCAGCCTCTGGGTCGTCATCGGGGAATGACATGGCATGGTAGACGTTCGCCTCTTTGCCAGTAGACAAACAACCGTGAATCTCAGACACGAGCCCGCGATTGATCATCTGCAACAGAAGCATCCGAGTACGGGGGTCCAGCACCTGTTCCGATGTGGCGCGGTCCGCCCGATCTGCACCACGTCCACCACCAGCAGAGAGACCGGCCTGTTGATCGTCGAGCTTGATCTTGGCAGCATGGCGAGTCAGGGACTTGACTTGATCGTCGACGGAGGCGTATGTGTTGACTGTGGGCTTTTGGGGATTCATCTTGGGATAGGTCCATCTCGGTGCGTCAGGATCGGCGGCGAGGTCGTTCAACTTTCGCTGGCGGTTATAGGCCTTTGTCAGATCAGCGGGATCGGACGACTGGAAATCTTCCTGATCCAATTCTTCCTCCTCCTCGAAAATATCGTCATAGTATTCGTCTTCCTCCCCTTCCCCCTCTACCTGGTCGGTGGGTTCCTCCTGCCCCGCCACGGCTGAATTTGCGCCCTCGGGTTGCACGTATCCTTGGTTTGGTACATAAGTGTGGAATGGCCGGAGGCCATCAGCAGGGCCCGTAGCCTCTGCGGGCAACTGAGAAGAACCCATGATCGGTGTAGAATTGTCGATTTCTTCCAGGTAAATAAAAAAAAAAAAAGTCGAAAGTGATGCCCGCTGGCATTTACTTTTTTTCTGTGGATGCCCGCTTCACCGCCAGGCAGAACCCCGCGCCCAACGAGACGCGCTGATTTCGCTCCCTCGCGTAGTCTCCTTGCCCATCGCGACAAGGCGCGCTACAATCCGACGGTGATTTACCTCTCGACAACAAGGAAAACGGTGATCTGACGACCGAGTACTGCTCCCAAATTCGATCTTACATCTTTAGCGCTGGCTGCGTAATGCGCTTTTCTCTCTGATCATCGCGTCACGCGTATCTCCCCAAGATGTATGTGAAGCAGATTATCATCCAAGGCTTCAAGAGGTACGTGGGAAATCAACATTCACCCCACTTTATGTTCGTGACCATAACTGAAATTTTCGCAATAACAGCTACAAGGACCAAACGGTCATTGAGCCCTTTTCGCCCAAGCACAACGTAATCGTCGGTCGCAATGGTTCCGGCAAGAGCAACTTCTTCGCGGCGATTCGGTTTGTCCTAAGTGATGCCTACACTCACCTCGGCCGAGAGGAACGTCAAGCTCTGCTGCACGTATGTTGCGCCTCTATCTAATGATGATACTTCTGGTATTGACCTGGTGCAGGAAGGTTCAGGTTCGGCCGTGATGTCGGCCTACGTCGAGATCATCTTCGACAACTCGGACGACCGATTCCCCACCGGAAAGCCGGAACTCGTCCTTCGCCGTACGATTGGTATCAAAAAGGACGAATATACCCTCGACCGCAAGAATGCGACCAAAAACGACGTTATGAATCTTCTCGAGTCCGCCGGTTTCTCACGATCAAATCCGTACTACATCGTTCCTCAGGGCCGAGTGACCGCTTTGACAAATATGAAAGACTCGGAGCGTCTGGTGCTCTTGAAGGAAGTGGCTGGTACCCAGGTTTACGAGGCTCGTCGCGCAGAGTCTTTGAAAATCATGCAAGAAACAAACAGCAAGCGCGCGAAGATCGATGAATTGCTAGACTATATTAATGAGCGCCTCGCCGAGCTCGAAGAGGAAAAGGACGAGCTGCGAAATTACCAGGAGAAAGACAAGGAACGCCGTTGCCTCGAATATACCATCTACTCCCGCGAACAGCACGAGATCGCGAACGTGCTCGAGAATCTTGAGGAACAGCGGCAGAACGGAGTTGAGGACGCCGATAACAATCGGGACCAGTTTGTTGAGGGCGAGAAGGCCATGGCTCAGATCGACGCGGAGATTTCCGAGTATCGCCAACAGATTGAGTTCTTGAAAGTGGACAAGGCTCAACTGGAGGATGAGCGCCGTGAAGCCTCCAAGTCATTGGCGCAAATTGAACTTCGCGCCAAGGCTCTTTCTGATAACCAGGCCGCTGCCCAAGCACTGAAGTCACGCCACGACAGCGATCTCAACGCCGTACAGACTGCCATCCAAGAGCGCGAAGACGAACTTGACGACCTCCTCCCTCGATTCAACACCGCCAAGGATGAGGAAGATGCTGTCAAGACCCGTTTGACCGAGGCAGAAACATCCCGTCAGCGCCTATATGCTAAGCAAGGCCGCAATTCACGATTCAAGAACAAGTCAGAGCGCGACAAGTGGCTGCAGATGGAGATTCGCGAGACGCACCGATCCATTTCCAATGTACAAGGCGTTGTCACACAAACTCAAGAAGATATCCAGGAGCTCGAACAGGAAATTGCTTTGCTTGAGCCGGAAACTGAGCGCTTGCGGAAACAGATCGATGGTCGTGGCGATACCATGCATTCAGTAGATCAGGACATTCAGAACGCCAAGGACGAGCGAGACCGACTCATGGACCAGAGAAAGTAAGTTTTCGCTGCTTAGTCTGTCTCCGTGTGAATGCTAATTTTTGAACAGGGAACTCTGGAGAGAAGAAGCCAAGCTTGATTCCGTCCTTTCTAGTGCCTCTCAAGAAATGGACCGTGCGGAGCGCAGCCTTTCCCAGATGATGGACAACAACACTAGTCGCGGTCTTGCTGCTGTTCGGCGCATCAAGCGTCAACATAATCTAGAAGGCGTTTATGGTACCCTGGCCGAGCTCTTCGATGTCAGCGACAGGTACCGAACCGCTGTCGAAGTTACCGCTGGACAGAGCTTGTTCCATTACGTTGTCGATAACGACGAGACTGCTACTAAGGTCCTAGAGATGCTACAGAAAGAGAAGGCTGGACGTGTGACATTCATGCCATTGAACCGCCTCCTCTCCAAGCCTTTGAACATGCCTCGCGCCAGTGACACGATCCCCATGCTCGACAAGCTTCAATTCGACCCCGCTTACGAGCGAGCTTTTCAGCATGTATTTGGAAAGACCATCATTTGTCCCAACTTGCAGGTCGCTGCCCAGTACGCCCGAAGCCACGGTGTCAATGCCATCACCCCCGAGGGTGATCGCTCCGACAAGCGTGGTGCTCTCACTGGTGGTTATCATGACTCACGCCAGTCGCGACTGGATGCAGTGAAGAACGTGGGCAAGTGGAGGGATGAATACGAGTCCAAGCGCAACCGCGGCACTGAGATCCGAAAGGAGCTGGAGAAGCTTGACCAGCTGATCACCAAGGCTGTCGGTGAGCTGCAGAAGCTTGAGCAGCAAAAGCACCAAGTGCAGAACAGTAGTGGTCCTTTGCGACAAGAGCTCCGAAGCAAGCGCGATATCCTGCAGAAGAAGACTGATAGCCTCGACGCCAAGCGCCGTGCACTTCGCAATGTCGACTCTAACCTGACGGCTCTCAATGATCAGGTCAATGCTTTCCAGGGTGAAATGTCATCACCCTTCCAGAAGGCCCTGACAAACGAGGAAGAGGCTCACTTGGAGACATTGAGCGGAACCGTGCAGCAGCTTCGAAAACAGTACCAGGAGCTGTCAAGCCAACGAAGCGAGTTGGAGGCCCGCAAATCCGTGTTGGAGGTTGAGCTGCGGGAGAACCTGAATCCTCGCCTAGATCAGCTACAAAACCGAGATGTGGATATGGCTGAGGAGGAAGTCCAGGGCAATCTTAAGGAGACGCAGCGTGAACAGAAGCGTCTCAGCAAAGCCTTGGAGAAGCTCAATGGCCGACTCAAGGAGGTGGACTCCTCCATTGAGGAGGCGACCGGTAAGGTTGGTGATCTGCAACAGCGCAATGCCGATACCCGACGTGAGATGGAAGACCTTGCCCGGTCTATCGAGAAGCACCAACGACGCATGGAGAAGAGTATGCAGAAGAAGGCCGCCCTCACCAAACAGGCTGCGGAGTGTGCTGCTAACATCCGTGATCTCGGTGTGCTTCCCGACGAGGCCTTCACCAAATACAAGAACACTGACTCCAATGCGGTCGTCAAGAAGCTCCACAAGACCAACGAGGCCTTGAAGAAGTATTCTCATGTCAACAAGAAGGCCTTTGAGCAGTACAACAGTTTCACCAAGCAGCGCGAGACGCTAACCACCCGTCGCGAGGAACTAGATGCCTCCCAAAAGTCCATTGACGACCTGATTTCCGTTCTGGATCAGCGTAAAGATGAAGCGATTGAGCGAACCTTCAAGCAGGTGTCGCGCGAGTTTGCCAATGTCTTTGAGAAGCTGGTGCCCGCTGGCCGTGGCCGCCTGGTGATTCAGCGCAAGACAGACCGCACTGCCCGTCCTGATGAGGACCTCGACTCGGAGGACGAGGAGGCTCGCCAGAGTGTGGAGAACTATGTGGGTGTCGGTATCAGTGTCAGCTTCAATAGTAAGCACGACGACCAGCAGCGTATTCAGCAGCTGAGTGGTGGCCAGAAGAGTCAGTTTTTTTTTACCCATTTCAATGTCGACTGTATGTTCTATTCCCATTCTAACAAATCCATAGGTCTGTGTGCTCTCGCCCTGGTCTTCGCCATCCAAGCATGTGACCCGGCGCCTTTCTACCTGTTCGACGAGATCGACGCCAACCTGGATGCGCAGTACCGAACGGCTGTGGCGCAGATGCTGAAGTCGATTTCGGACTCGACCAATGGTCAGTTCATCTGCACCACCTTCCGACCCGAGATGCTCCATGTGGCAGAGAAGTGCTACGGCGTGAGCTTCAGTCAAAAGGCCAGTACAATCGACGTGGTGTCTCGCGAGGAGGCATTGAAGTTTGTGGAAGGGCAGAAGGCATGATTGGGGAAGGTAACCGGGCTTGATCGATGTAAATTCTTCTTTTCTTCATTGCTGCGTGTGGTGGTGGCATGGCGTTTGATACCTGGTTTCTTCTACAGTATTACTTACTTTATCAGTCATCTTTACTTCTTCTTTCATGTAAATGATCATCCTCGGTCTAGACCATAGCTGAAACAAAATTGGAAATTGTGTATGGAAATAATGACAATTCATGCTTAGGTAGGTTCATGCCAAAATATATGTCCAGATGCAATGGTCTACAAACAACGCTACCCATTTCTCTAATATGACCGACCCTGCTCATGGGACCACTCCATCAGAATGTCCTCAGGAACATCCCTGACGAGGATATGCACATGCTCCAAAGCTCGCACACTCTGCAAGCCGACCCAATTCTTAAACCACAGCACCTGAGCTTCGGGGTCCGGGAACCTCCTTTCAGGATCCTCCGCCAATCGCCGCACAAAAGTCTTCTGAACAAACTCCTCAATCAGCGCCCGCGACTCATCCGTCAAATGGCCCTCCTCCGACTTCACAGGGATCAGAGTCCGCAGCCACACAACCAGATGATGAATGCCGGGGTCTAGCCCGTACGGCCAGTCATTGCGCAAGATCTTGTAGTCCTCGGGATCGGCAAATGGGCGCGGGTTTGTGAAGGGGATGGGCCCACTTTGGATAGCCGCGGGTATAGCGCCGTTGGGTGGCTGCGTGGTTCCGTTGGGGGTGTTCTTTGCCGGTGATGGATGCCCGGGGGAGGTCCAGTGTAGCCGCTGCTGGCAGATATAGTTCATCATGGAACCATATTGGGCCTTTGTTTCGGCTGACCAGGCTAGATATCGGCGTAAATCGGAAGGTTTGCGCTTGAGGGCGCCGAGATCGTTCCGCGCTGTGGTGGTGGTGGGTTAGTTAGTTTAGTGAGGGGAGATGAGAGGAGGAGGGTGGAGATGAGGAGAGTGAGTTGGTGTTCAGATGAGGGGAAGGATAGAATCATCTCGAAATTATGTTACTTACCGATAATATCGCGGAGGTCCTCCCAGCTATGGGCGATGAATTCCTCGTCGGTCATCGCCAACAGCTGGAGGTCCAGCGGAGTCAAGTTGAACGCTGGAGGTTGGGACATGGCAGCGGAATGACAGTCGAATGATGTGTATAGCCTGTATATTTCCTCTTGTGTATATACTTCGACAACAGTGGTTCCTGTCAACCAAAAAAAAAAAAAAAGATCAGCGGGGAAAAAAAGACCAAAAAGGTGCGAACTTCCGTCGGGCGGAACTCTCCCACATGTTGTCGATCCTCCCCTCGTTCTCTCTTCCTCTTCCCTTTTGCTTCTTCTCTTCTTCCACCTCTTCCTCCCTGAAGTTCTCCATCCCCCTATACCCCCTATTCCTGCCATCATGAGGTATGTCACACAGCTGTCCAGCTCATATAATTCCCATAATATCCGTTTTCTCCCGTCAATAAATGAACAATGTGGCTTACTCCGAGCTTCCCCTAGTGCTATCAACGTTGGCACGGTCCTCATTCCCTCGGCCCTTCTGGTCGCAGGTGTCTACGCCGTCAAGCCCGAGTTTGTCGCCTATGCTGTCGCTCTTGCCGGCGTCATCAGCAGTGTCGCTTTCTTCGCCGGTGGAAGCAGTACGTCGCACTACGTTCCTTTGCTTGAAGCTACTCCCGACCGCGAGTGCTCTCCAATATCCAAAGGTTTAAAAAGCTAATCATTCTTGTGTTACGTCCGCTGCAGAGCCGCGCAAGGTCCTGAACCCTACCGAATTCCAGGACTTTGTCCTCAAGGAGATCACCGAGATCTCCCACAACGTCGCCATCTACCGTTTCGCCCTGCCCCGTCCTACTGATATCCTTGGTCTGCCCATCGGTCAGCACATCTCCCTGGCGGCTACCATTGCCGGCCAGCCCAAGGAGGTTGTTCGCTCATACACCCCCATTTCCTCCGACAATGAGGCCGGCTACTTTGACCTGCTGGTCAAGGCCTACCCCCAGGGTAACATCTCCAAGTACCTGACTACGCTGAAGGTTGGCCAGACCATGAAGGTCCGTGGTCCCAAGGGTGCCATGGTTTACACTCCCAACATGTGCCGCCACATTGGTATGATCGCTGGTGGTACCGGTATCACCCCCATGCTGCAGGTTATCGAGGCTATCATCCGTAACCGTCCCCGTAACGGTGGCAACGACACCACCAAGGTTGACCTGATCTTCGCCAACGTCAACCCCGAGGACATTCTGCTCAAGGAGAAGCTGGAGAGGCTGGCCAAGGAGGACGAGGGCTTCAACGTCTACTACGTTCTGAACAACCCCCCTGAGGGCTGGACTGGTGGTGTTGGCTTCGTTACCCCCGACATGATCAAGGTATGTAACCGAAACGCCGCGATACTAGTGTCGTGATAACTAATCTTCCCAATTAGGAGCGCCTCCCTGCCCCCGCCAGCGACGTCAAGATTCTCCTCTGCGGTCCTCCTCCCATGATCAGCGCCATGAAGAAGGCCACCGAGTCCCTTGGCTACACCAAGGCCCGCCCTGTCAGCAAGCTCGAGGACCAGGTCTTCTGCTTCTAAGCCTACAGCAAGGAGTCCTTGTTTCAAAAAAGTTCCTTTGCAGCGTCTTCGAAGCCTCTGTAATCCACTTCAGAGCATGACAGGCACCATTTTCATGGTGAACGGGTTAGCGTATAGGGAGGAATGGAGCTAGACTTGTCTATAGACCAGTTCCTATCGGGACTGGCGGTTGGGCGTCAAGACGTTTCTGAAATGTGCGAATGAGCGACGTTGCTTGTATTTCTGGGTTTCTTACGTTATATATCTTGAATGAACTTGTCGTGTGATGCTTTTAGAGTCATAAATTTGTCTCGATTTCAATCGTTCCATGCCTGCCTTGCATATTACCTGACAAACTGCCTATCTACTTGCCACCCATGGCGATGGGTATTTAATAATTTACTGGTCAATGTAGCAATTGCTTTCTATTCAATTTTACCCAACCTGTTTCTATCCCAAAGATCCCTTTCATCAAATAATTGGAAACGACAAATTGTAGAGCATCACCTACTCATCTCAGACCAAAAGTCCACATCCTCCTCCCAAATCCACCGCTCCCCATCATACTCCAATCCCTTGCCGAAATGGACGTACTCAACACAATCTTGCGCGATTTCCTCATCGACACTAAGTTCTTCGTCAGCTTCTTGAACCTGTTCAACATCAGAATAGGAGGCGTCGTCAGTGTAGAAGAAATCGTCCTCTTCTGGTTCTTCATATGCCTCTATGTCATCGTAGAATGAAGAACTTAGCTCATCATACTCCCAGCCGCTCTCGAACGGGCACTGTTCGTGCTCACATTGTTCACGAGTAAGCTCGTGGGGAAAGCTGTTGAGACACGGTTCCATTGTGGAGCTCTTGTTAGCTTGATAGTTTATGAATTGGGCCAGATTGTTAAAGCTGTACTTAAGTACTTAAGCTACTAGTGCTAATGCTTTACTTGAAGCTTGAATCTTGATAGCAGGGTTAGTCCGAAATCAGAAGATTTGGAAATTGGTGCTGAGAGAAAAGGGAAGGGCTTGGAGCGGTTTATATAGGTACGCGTCCAGAAAGAATGAATTCGAATACTCGAGGTTATTTTTAGCCTGAATGATCACCTACGAGCTCGCAGACAATAGTTTATTGTCTAATTATTTTCTTTGTCGAGGGTTTCTTTGAGGCGAGGACCCGTGAATGGGAATGAACTTCTGCGTGGAGCAGCTCACACGTCGTACACAATTCTTTTGTTAAATTCTTGATTGTTTGTCAAATCACCACATGGATTCATTCATATTATAATCTAGCATAATCTAGCATACTCATCGCTCATTCCAAGCTCTCTTAAAACAAAACCTTAGACACATCCTTATTATCCTTAACCTTGATGTTCTTCATCATCAGCACCCAACCAATGGACAAAGCCATAACAGCGGTTCCAGCAATCATCATGTTCCGCTGACTGAAAGCATACGCATTCTGAATAGCGATGCGGGTAGGGGATCCAACTTCAAAGCTAAGCTGAATATCCAAAGACTCATAAATATCCGCCCACTGGTCCACAGTGTCCGCCGGCAACAGCTCCTGCAATTTCTTAGGAAGCGTATTGGTCCAGATAGCACCTGAGACACTGCTACCAACGGCACCACCAACGTTACCAAAGACACTAAGCAATGCCAACATGGCAGCGTAGTCTTCGTGACTAGCAGCGGCCAGGACGGCAACTTGTTCAATCAAGATCATGGTACCACCACCGACGGCCAGGAAAATCTGGCACATGCACATGTATCCAACATTATGACCCGGGGAGCGGAAATAGATCATCAATCCGCTAGCGAGGAGGTAGAGTGGCACGGCAAACATGAGCAGCCACTTGAACCGGCCGGTGACTCGGATCAAGTATCCACAGCCAAGCAGCCAAACAGGGTCCATGAAATCGAAAATAGCAGCGATGTAACCGGCTTGAGTGAGGCTGGTGTTGAAGACCACTTGTAGGAAGGAGGTGAAGTAGCTTGCCCAGCAGTAGTAGGAGACCTGGTAGGTGATACACAAAAGACACGCGCCGATGACGGTACGGTTGGCGAGGAGCGAGAAGGGGATGAAGGGCTTTGGGGCACCCCAGCGCTCGTAGGCGACGAAGGTGACCAGAACGCAGAAGCCTACTACCATCATGGCGATGATCTTAGGGGACTCCCATTCTCCTTCGGTGTTACCAGCGATGTTGAATGAAGTAAGGAAGAGGATCAAGCCGCCGATCATGAGGAAGATACCGATAACTGTGCAAGTAATTCATCATGTCAGCGTGATTCATGCAACGTATCGCGAGAAAGTATGGTACTCACTATCAAACTCAATGATATAGAACCAAACACTCTGCATCCAAGTCCGAGTGCTACGAGCCTTGTAGTGCAGCCGACCTTCCTTGTCAGCCTTTCGCTTCGCCAACTCCCACGTAACAATCAAAGGCAGCGCAACAATCGGAAGAATAATGCAGATAGTTCCATACGCCCATCGCCAATTGGTTTCGTGGAATTGGTTGGACAAAGGGGATCCCGCAAATGCGGTGATCATATAAGGCGAGGAGGTGAAAGCGTAAGCTAGACCACGATTGCGGAGGGAGGATGTATCCGAGGTGATCACGTCAATTGAGAAAATTGTACCAGTGAATCCGACCGTGTAGAATGCCTGGAGATAGAACATACGAGATTAGCACTGTCAAGGTAAATAAGGTGTGCCTGAAGGATATTTACCTGCGCAGCACAGTAAGTCGCGATATTGTTGCAGCACGCCATCATAATGAGACCCATAATGGCAATCAATACCATGATGGAGATTCCCAGGGTACGGTCCCACAGGTTCAGCACCTTTGCGATTGGCATCACGCAAGCAGCGCCTAAAAGATGTTAGTACTCGGCTAAAAAAAAACATTTACCATGATGGCAATTATTCAGGATTTCGAACCCATTACACTAGTAACAACACTGATCACTGTGAGCAGCGAGTGCTCCGAGAAATCACTTGTAATATAGGCCGACAGATTGGCAGTAAGACTGCTGTTTAGACCATTGACAAAGTATAACAGCCACATCCTGTGAGAAATGTCAATAAGATGTTCACAATACATAGACAGTGGATTGACTCACGAAGCATATACTATAATCAAAGACCGTCTCGACCAAGAAGAAGTGACTGCTTCAGCAACTCTCACACCATCCTGTTGATCCTCCTCCTCACCCTCCACCCTCGGAGACCCAGGGTTCAAAGGCAATGGATCCTCATTAACCCCCATGGTAGTAGCATTCTTGTCCATGGTCATGTTTGACAGGGGTGACCGAGTAAAGTTCCAAAAGGACCAAAATATGAAAAAGAGTAACTATCCCAGAGATCCAAATCCTTCGGGGATGGCAGTTACTTTTAAATCCCAGCATACGAGCCTTGAATCACCGCCGTCGCGTGGTGTCTCCACTTTTTCAAATCTGATAAAAATTCCTTCTTGCTCTGGCTTTTGGGCAGGGACCACTTAGATCTCGAATTGAGCTTCTGATGGAGACTGTGTATGCACGCGCTTCTTGGCATGACATGCACAATCCGTTGAGGTCGGCCGATGATCGGAAATCAACACGATGTACATGCGTCAGTCGCCATTCCTATTTGGTACCTAGATGCTGTGTATATCATAAGCTGCACGATCCAAGCTCGTAAGAAACTTACTGTCCCAGCTCGTGGAGGATACAGCACGGCCACGGAAAACCTGCATACACAGGACAGTCGATGTCTCACTTGCATATCCACAGCGACCTTCTCAGTGTTACGTTTTGCTAGAGCGTTCATCCCGCCCCCACAGTGTAGTAACGAGAGGAGTGAGCTGCTCTTTGCCCGAAGATTCCCGATTATTTGGGCCCATTGGGCCTGGTAGCCTGAGAATATCACGGTTTGCCCAGGGGCCAGTCAGTTAGTATGTCTCGGCATTCTTGGCGACAAGGAAAATTTTGCCTGGGAGCCGGATGTGCAAGAAACATGCTCGCCGAGATAAGATCGAGATCCGTGGCAAAATTGTCAGGAATGGTAGCTTTGAAGGAGAAAGAGTTGTATTATCACAACTTGAGCTACACGACCGAACAGGCAGACATCATCAGGGTAAATAGATCCCCACCCAGGCGAGAGAGGGGACAAACCCATCCTGTAGAACGAGAAAACCTGCCAATCGAAGACCATCATGCAATTTTAAACAAGCCCCGCTATAGCCGGAGCTTCTCTAGAGCGGACTAGAAGCTAGACAGATTACCGACTAGAAAACGCGCTTCGCGACCAAAAGAAAAACGGTCACTCTGATGCAACTACACCGAAAATGTGGTGGACTTGGAAAGTCTGAGTGGCTGCCTATTTTTCCCTATCAAAAGTCAAAAAAATCTCCGTCGTTGCGCCGCTAGATTGATAAGACAACGCTCGAGCCGAGACCGGAAGAAAAAAAAACAGATTGATTAGATCGATATCCTCCCTTGGCGTGTTAAGCGACCTTGGTAGACTGGGATTGGCCGCTTGGTTCTCTTAATTCTCTTAATTCTCTTAATTCAATTCTCTTGGTTTGCAGTCTCATGACCGAGTATAAGAAAAGTGGTAGGAAGAAGTTACGCAAGAAGACCTAAGACAACGAAATATTATTACGAAGCTTCGTATCCCATCGAAATAGGACATCGGTATGAGATGAGCAGCGGTGGTGGTGGGTTGGTTGCTTTATTGCCCGACCGAGCATCACAATTTCCACAGCCTAGATTCGGGAACTCGTAGTAAAGGCTTCGCGGAGATGATGAATATCAAGATGTCTTAAGATACCTTGTCATAATAAATCTGATAATGATTGAAGCTCATTAAAGAGGGTGATTGTCAATTTAGTTATACTGAAATTTCTCATTCGCAAAATTTGATGGCGATGGCCACTCGGGCTATAAGCAGATCCGTGAAAGCGCACGCACTTTTGATTCGGCTAGATTTATCCTACGAAGCTCGGAAGCGGAGCAGGCCATCTCACAGACCGGTAGATCTTCTTTTGATTATTATTGGAACTAAACTAACGGTATCATTAATTAAAATTGTCTTGAAGTAATAGGCTCGATTAGGATTTGTATCTCGATTTAAAAAAACGGAAGTGATCAGTATCTCAGAGCAAAAGAACAGAATGGTATTGAGGCATTAATCATGAAATATAAATGGTAGAGAGCGTAGATAGAATAGGGCGGATAGAAGAAAAATGCTATGATATCCCAGTTTTCAAGTGGATTATTCAAGGTGAGTACCGTGGGTCTTTCGGGTCCTTCACACTAGACAATTCGACCCAGGTTGTAGACGAGCCCTTGTCCTGCAGGATATTATGTGGTATCGGCTTATTGGAGATCCGAGAGCTCGTTCCTGAAGGCACGATTGTCGTAGCCCCGTCCTTCGCTGACGAGATGGAGATGGTTGTGGTGACCATTGGAGGAGGGAAACCTGGTGACATGGGAGGAGGAAATCCCGGTGATTGATCACCGACGGCAGTTGTGCTGTATGGTTGCTTGTAGTTGTACATGTAGCTCTTTCGCTTGCTTCCGGTGATGGTTGACTTGATGAAGCGATTGGTGAATGGTCTGAAGAGAGGCCACACTGGTGGAATGGACATGGTGATTAGAACGAGCCACTCCTCAACTTCGCCCCAGCAGAACAGAATTCCAACGCCATCTAAGACGATACAAGTTAGTGTAATCCAAGAGCACGGTGGTGCTTGTCAGATTGACTTACAAGAAGAGTCTTCACTCAAAATGAATTTGGCAGCCCATGTACGGACGACAGCAGCTACACCGGCAAAAACACCACAGCCCATGAGGAAACTCAGACCCCATTTGAGCTTTCGATCGATACGCAGAGGGATGAGCATGTGGATAGGGACAATAGCGAGATAGATGTCTGACAGGGCAGCGACAGCGCCGACAAAGTAGGTATAGTATACGTTCTTGCGGTGGTCACATTGATCCTGTTGTAGGGGATCCCAGAGTGCTGTGACGGGGGTACATTGAAACCAGACCATCAAGACCTGTGGGATATTGAAAACAATGTTGAGGACGGCGACGGTAATCAGGCTCTTCCGAATCTTGGGGTCTAAAGGCAAGAGACGGTTAGTATATTTGCCCAGCATTGGCAATATTAACAACGCGGTGCTCTGATAACTCACTGCTTTGTCCATTCATTTCAATCAAAAATGCAGCGACAGCCACTTTGCCGGTTGGAATGGCGAGATTGAAGAAGAATACAGTGACCCAGGTAAAGAGAAGGAAGTTGTGTAATTCGCCGACTTTGATAATGAGTGTGATATGGTTTCCAAGGCCGTGGAGGACGGAAAGGATTCCAAAGATTTGAGTAATAGCAGTAAGCAACTACACTGAGTTAGCAAGATCATCAGCCATCAATGTATAAATATAGCCATACCCAAGCAGCAAGTGACCACATCAAAGCGGTAGTTCCGAATTTGTTCATGAACAACCGCACGTAGACGCGCATAGCCATGAAAATAGTAGCAATGATGGCCAACGTAATGCCCAGGCGCAAATCGCCAGGCCCACGGCCACCATAGGCCGGAAACTTTTCTTCGAGCGACATGCTGTAAGGATGTATAGATTTAAAGGAGTGACGAGGGAAACCCAAAAGCAAAGTTGCCCATTTTTTTTTTTGAAAACGGGAGGGGATCGGCTTACCAGAATCCGGGGGGCGTTGTCTGGCGCATTTATACTCCTACAACATCGGCATCGAGGCTGAGAGAAAAGCGCAGGGGACCGTCTGGGAGTGGCACGATTGAATTGCAAATTCCATGAGGAGGAGGGACGTGCAAGCTGGACTAAAAACTAAAACACTTGGTTGGTGCAAGTGTGGTCGATCTTGTGGAGTAACAAACCGGAACTATCGAACCCTCGGTTGTTGTTGTTGACCCGACGAGTGAGTGGCTCGATTGGTTTCTTGCTGGCCAGACCCAATTTCCCCAACCTGCGAGATGACAATGTCCATTGACGTCTGTCAAAGGCTGGAAAGCCACTCCGGGATAGGTTCTACCATGGCAACGACCACAATTGTGAGAACTTGTTGTTCTACTATTGTATTCACGGCCACGCCAAACTCCCCTGAACCTGGACTTTCACGGGCCATCAGTTCCATCGCGATCTACTGGCAGCAGCCAATAACATCAACCCAGTCAAGAGCGCTCACGAACTAACCAGAATCCAGGCATATCCTAGACCCGGAAACCATCAAAGCCTCGTATCAAATTGTCCAGATCCTCTCCGACTGGCCAATATTGTCCCACGGTTCGGTGGGGTCAATGCATCTCCCGAGGCATGCCCCCTGAATCATACGTTGTGCAGCGCCCAGCAACCAATTCGCTTAGACTTTGGCCTATGACAAGAATTGCTTCTTGAACAGACTCTCCGGTCGCGTGTCTCCTGCAGTCCAGCGGAGCTTTCCCATTCGTTGCGCCGGCCACTTCCTGTCCATCTGGGAATGCCTTGGGAAAACATTTCAATAGTCATGCCCTTCCAATTCCATAAACTCACCTTGCGACGAGAAAAAGCTCGAGCCATGTGATGGAAGCTAAGAGAAGCCGGTCAAGCTTAGCGAACCCACTACTAATTGAAAATCTGGCCTCCATCCACGCCATTTGATCCCTTTCCCGGCTTTGGTGCAAGCCGCGTCTCCTCCGGGCGCCGCTCTTCTCTCCACTTTTAAGGCGCAGATGGGGCAATGATCGCCCACCGAATCCCAGTCGCCATTCCTTGTTCACGAGTCAGTAGTTAGTTCTATTTATGCTGTTGATTTTCCCTGTGGACAGTAGTATCACCCTCGCGTGGGGACTACAGAATAGTTGCCGCGTTTTGACCCCAGCATCCCCCACTAGATATTTGGATACCTTTCAGATCGTGTCACGGCTGTTTCATGAAGTCTGCACCTCAAGCGGAGTGTCCTTTCATCGACTCATACAATTTCAGACACAGGAAAACAATACACCACACCATCTAATCGATCTCCCCTCTCCCTCCTCGCCTCCTGCCTATCGTGGCGACGGTGGACTCTTCGACTGGTATTGATTCCCATCCGGGTAGTTACTGGCAAGCAACTGGCCGATCCTCGGGCGATCTTTCGTGGACTCCTTTCAGCAATGGAGGACAGTGGCACTAACTATGACCTCTTTCAATGCTTAAAGCTTCTTGCTTGGAATAATGACAAACTATGCCCTCTAAATAACTACTAGCGCCATTGATCATGTTTATGATGGACCCATATCGCCTCTTCAACTTTAACCGACTATCAATACGACCCAGAGTTCGGTTTAGGTTTCAAGATCAATAATTTTGATGCCATGTTCAATTGTGTCCCTGTGCGGTGCCAACTACTCCGTACAGTAGGCTCGATGGTTTCCTTTCTAACCTCGAATTTAGAGTCTCGAAGAAACGTCAGATCTAGCAATAATGGAAGGATCATCAAGCTTTTCGGACAATGACTTAGCACGCATCCTTGGTGGGTATCTGCTTGTTTATCCGTACTTGAGTACAGTAGGTCAGTGAACTTCAGTTTTACTAGCATCCTTATTTTGATCATCCCGGATGATAGTTTCCAAAAAAAAAACTGGTCTTTTCAATGGCTTTTAGTCCAAGTCTAGCTTCCGTCTGGCCGGTGAAGATAGGGGTCCATCAACTCCTAGGCCGTACCCACCAGATCGAAAGAACCGGCAGTGACGGCGTGACGAACCCTGATTTAATAGCTTTTCGCAGTCGGTGAGACCATCATCGTGGGTCCCTTTTCGTTATCTATGGAGACCCGAGACCCAGAGATCAACAAAATCATATTTCATCACTCCTGGGGCCATTGCAAGAAATTCAACTCTAGAAAATGACTTACAAAGACGCCGGCTGCAACGGGCTCATAGGGAGGCTGCGGCTTAGCTATGTCGTTACACAAACACTGAAGAGTGGGCTATCATCAGTATGCCCCTAAATATGGAAGAAGCCTATTGGTTTTCTCATTTCTAATGCGGAAATGAACACCCTCCAGTCAAGCTCATGAAAAACTCTTCAAGCCACGAGGGTCCCACGTGGCTGTCGACATGTGGGTACATCAACAACAAAGGCAATGTGTACGAGGGGTCTCCACAATTTGCTTCTTTCATGATAAAAAAATCGTCTCTCGATGATCACGAAGTCTTCTGATCTCAAGTTCGATCGTCTTCAGGGTGTAAATGCCTACGTCTACCGACCTCTCCTCGGAAACCTGCCGCTTTTCTTTTTGCATAGAGGTTCAAAAGAAGTGCCTGCGGCGTTCAGAACCAATGACTAGGATCGGTCAGTATCATGTATGAAGCTACATGCTAAAGCAGGGTTCCTCGGGTACTCTACAAGCTGGCATTTACTTGACAACCTCTGTAATACTGACAGTCATCAGGTTGACGGGAAATATATATCCGTATGTTACCCGGCGACCTCCACCTCTACGTTTTGTTCGGTGAACTCATCGGCTATTCTCATCCATAACGCCTGTTTTGTTTGCCAGAATTCAACAACAGAAATGTATGCCCGTGCTCAGGTGAGAATAGCGTTGACCGGGCAGCACTTGGCTGTATCCGTGACTGCGGCCACATGTCTTACCTCAAGGCGCACTACTGCAGTTTATGCAGAAACCAAGCAAAATCTGACCTGGATATTCGAGAAAAGTCTTCCCAGATTGAACAACCCTCAAAGGCTTTTCTCCATGCGAAACATTCGAGGTTCCTCTTTCCCACTCAGACTTCCAGTCATTCGCAATCAGCCCTGTGGTGATGCTTATCTCGGTCGTCGTGGATGAAGTGGGGCTCACCTGTACGCTCTAGACCCTCTATCCAAGTTTCAATCTCGAGTAGGGGTGGGCCGATCTTACAACTCAGGAACTTCGGGTCGTGCCGAGACCCTGCAGGTTGTTGAACCCAATCGCGAGACTTCAAGAGAGCATGGTAGCTGTATGTCTCGCCCTCTCTTCCGATTTTTGAAATTAATTGGTTATGTGTTGCGGGCTGCTCCTGGTACTAACTGTTAGCGCGTTCATCTGCATCCATGGACATCACGGACAGCACGAATCGGACTCTCTCGTCTTGCGGGAATTTTGGTCCTAATTTTCGACAACGTCTCTCCTTACTCTGGACATATGCATATAAAAAGGAGTGTCGGAATCCTCTTTCGAACTAACAAATTCAACAGATATTCCTCCTCCACATTCCAAGTTCCCCGCCTCAGAAATGGTCGCGATCACCAGTCTCTTGACAGGCCTCCTGGCCTTGTCTTCTTCAGCTGCCTCCACCGCAATCCGCCGTCGCTCAATCACACCCCCAGAAGGATGCCCAATTCCTACCTGGACCGTCAGTGACTTCCGCTGGTACAATGGCTCTCACAGTCTAGACTGTGTCCACAACGATGTCGACATCAACACCAAGGGGTGCCTTTGCAGCTCAGGCTGGTGTGAACCCGATCCCCCAACCTGCAATGGCACCATGGTGAATGTCTGCTGGATCGGTATGCCGAACTACCAGCCATGGGGTTACGGTCCGCCTCAAACTCTTGACATCAAGTTTGCCGATGGCTTGACTTGCCACGATGAGTACATTGGTTATCGCGTTCACGATATCGGTCACGGTGCGAGCAATTGTGGGTATGCTGATCGTGGCCTGGGTAGAATCGTTGCATTCTATGGTTCGTCGGATGTTGATTCGTCCACGGGCCATATGGACTATACCCTCGGCGATGGGCATGCGCTCAAGTGCGACAATGGGAGCTCTATCACGTACTCTGGGAGTGGGGACTTTGAGCTCACCTGCAAACATGATGCGGATTTCAATGCTACTTGCACTGCGCCTGTCTTTGAAATTCCAGTACTGAGCTATCAATGGGTCTCCTAGTTGTATTCTGAGCGGTATGCGCGATTTCAGGATTTTTTGAAAGTCTCTGGACGAAGTATAGGACCTACTACAGTTCAACGAAATTTACTCTTGTGTTAATTTAGTCTGAGGCTAATCGCAAGTCAACTTGTGCTTTCGCACGATAGACTATTCTATTTCGTATATGATAGATGACAGGTAGTTACATCGAGAACCTAGATATCCTCATAATACCTACTAAGCCTTTTACTTTAGCTATCAAGAAAGGCTGTTCAAAGACATTTAGAAAGATCTTTCATAAAAGGGAAAGTTAAAGCATACATATTTACATTGTAAAACCTTTGGTCCAATCTAGATATCAAGGATCTAGTGTACCTATTATCCACTAGACCAGGAAATGGAATAGTCCGTCGTGCGAAAGCTTAAATTACGGTGCAATTAGCTTCAGCCTTAATATAAGTTAAACTGGTCGACGCGTCTTCACGATATCATGTTAAGAGTACGCTATCTCATAGTGGACCTATCCATGAACTTCAATCATCTTCTGCGCCATCTCCAGGACGATATGGCTAATGATGGAAATTTGCCCCCCCATGGCAGATTCCATGTTTATACAGTCACCGTACCTTGTTCTGTCGGCCTATAAGAGGCCTCTGATTCCACCTTTTGTTTCTGCTTCCTTGGAGATCACTAGATTGATCGATTGACTTGTTGTTTGTTCTGCTTGCTTCCTTTGCGCAGTGGCGGCAGTGCGTCATCGGCTATGTATGACATCTAAAAGACTCGCTCAGCCACTCGGATTATGTGCCCCGCGCTCTGAACCTTCACATTTTAAGGTCAGGTTCATTATAGTCATGGAAGTCCTAATATTACCTCTGGGGGGGATTCCCGCTTTATTTAAACCAAAAGCGCGGCATTTACGTGACTTGAACTGGACAACCACGGGCTCAGAGTTGCAAAATGTCAGTCATTACGCGAGTGTGCCGCGAATCTCGGGCTGTTGCTCTCGAAGCCGGACGCTTCATCGAAACCGAACCTGAAGCGCGAGAGGATTGCTCCCCGCTCCAGGGGAGGCGACTCTGGTTGGACACCAAGCCTAGTATCGTCGCCTAGTACTGGATACCAGTCTGCCAAATTTCGCTTCATGGTGCTGGCGAGGAGTGACAGGAAAAGCTGTCATATTTCCTGAGGCATGTTGCTCAAGCACGTGGCTGCTTGATATTTGCGCAGCGGCTTCATTAGTGCTGTTATTTGAACAGACCTGTTTACGCTAAGAAATTGAACGAAAAAAAGGTCTTTCTGCAACCTAACGACGGAAAAACTGGCTGGCTTGCGTCAAAGTGATTCTCGCCACTTGTAAGGCGCGGAGGAGGCAATGATCGCCTACTGGATCCCTGCACCGGGATCTACAGTATCATCAGTGATCTGGAGAGTGCACCGATGGTGGTCATGGGATGGCTGTTTGGTGCTAAGTACCTAGTCCACGAACCAAAATCGCTCACCAAGGCTAGAGAGCGCATCGCAAAGATGACCTCTAAGGACCTTGCGAAAATGGGTAAGCAGTTTAGCCGGAAGGATGGACAAGCAAAAGATATCATGCGCCCATGGAAGCGGCCCTCAGCTATACTGGAATAAAGGGTCACCGAAAAATCTCGAGTTTCATGCTCGGGATAATTTTGGGGACTTCAAGCTCCAGCATATTGGGGGTGAAGGGTGTTTTGATACTACCTCCAGCTTTGTTCTTGCTTTTTTCGCTCTTGAAACTAATAGGGCTGTACCTCCGACTTGGAGGTAATGAAATAAATTCTGAGCATTCATTCAAACCGCGTGCCGTGTCTTTCGTAAAGAGCTCTGTGTAGTTTTCTTTCATACTTGTATTTATTCTTTGTAACTAACAGGGAAGGCTGATAAAACAGAAGACGGTTTGCGGGTGTAAATCGCCCGGGAACTTCTTCCCCTCAACCCTCCTCTGTTATACACCACAGTCTTGACCACCTCACCTACCTCACCACTGTATCATCTCTTCAATTTCGAGTCGAGCCCATCTCCTGAAGCGTCATGACTACCTTCACCTTGTTTCCTCGCCTTCCCACCGAGATACGGCTCATGATCTGGAGGGAATGCATTCCGATGAGGGTTGTGGGGATCTACGATTTTCTCTGGACTGTACCTGGTGCTCCTTGCTCTTGTAGCCTGGAATGGAGTACAACTCGAAATGCCAACCCTCCAATCATTATGCAAGTCTGTCGCGAGTCACGAGCTGCTGCTCTCAAGGCAGGGTTTTTTACCAAGGGTAAACCTGGAGTGACATACGCAAGCGCCGTGTATCACAATAAGCCGCTGCGGCTTGACCCAAAGCACAGCATCGTGGCTTGGTACTGGGAACCAGACTGAGATAGTATAGTTGGATTTACGGTCCTGTTGAGAAGTTTTCCGACGACATATCATAGTTCTTATGGCACGCGACTCAAGCCCGAGGGGGGTTGATTCTTGCACGGAGGCTCCATTTCTTTCACTATCTCAATGGGGTAGGAATCGCCGATCTACTGGATGAACACAGTCTATCCGAAATCTCACGATTGAATGATTGGCTGGTCTGCCTGACAATCGTTCCAATGCATCTAACCGCCGATCAAGCATTCAACTCTAATCTCTGGGGTTTGACAGGTGAGTAGTTTGTTCAGTAAGTCGATCCATTGGACACCACGCGCCTCCAGCTGTTCAAAGAGCACTCAAACCCGCAAGATAAAAAAGCTCAGAAGTTTCTCGCTCTCATCGCAGACGTCACTGGCTGGCCGCGAGGAAAAAGTCCCATGATAGCCAGACCTGGCGGACAACCATTCGAAATGTCGTCCCCATTCACATACATGACTCCGGAATCCGATTGGGGGGAGATCTTTGACAATGATCGATACTCCCCAGACATGGACCATCCTTGGGTTCAAAGAATCTTGAGCGACATGCCTGTTTTCCGTCCCACTATCATGTTCCGTTTGTGTATGGACAATCCCAGGGGGTCAAATGGATGTTTCTGCACTCTGGGGTGGAAGAAGCGTGACAGTGCCGTGATTGCATCCGAAGAATCGGTGTCCTCAAGCGACGCCGATGCTTAATCACAATACCAGAGGAATCAGGTGGAGAGACCACGACCGAGTATGCCTGCTACGAACTATGATTTTGCGGGCTGGACACGGAGATATCATGTCAATTTCGGTGCTTTCTTTGATTTGCGGTAATGCTGGTCTACACGATATGCACTTCAATGAATCTTAACTATTTCCTGCACCATTTCCAAAAACTTCTGACGATAATCTGTCGCCGTAGTCGTAATAGACATATGACCCTTCCTGCCAACAATATTGAATGTCTGCACCACCCCCGACAAGGCCTGTGCATGCAGCTTATGTCGAGCCCAGAAGAAATCGAGTATCACGGCCCTGTATTTCCATTGACCATCCGTCGAGGACAAGCCCGCTCGCCATGGGCTTTGTCTCCCCAGTACCTCTGGACTTGAGGTAGCTGGTATCCGCACCAGGAAGAGGGAGTAGTCGACTGCATTTGCATCTTCCAGAAACTTTGTATCCTCCTTCATGGTCTGTATGAATTTTTCATAGTCTTTTCTCCACAGATGTAGCTTGTCATTGAATGTATCCGCTAGCTTGTCCAAGGTTGCCTCACTGACGAGTGATGCGGGCAACAAGTCGCGTTCCGGGTAGAAGTAGTCGATTGGTTTGAGGTCGTATGTTTCCCATCGTTCGCTTGCAGGATCGTCAGCTCGACCGTAGAGGATGTTCTCCATGATGATGTGATGCGCAGGGGTGCAGCCAAATATAGTGCCGAGGGTCACGTATGGCGAGATGAGGTAGTCGGTTATCCAGACAAGTATAGAATCCGGGTGATCGCGCATATAATCATAGTATGGCTGGAGTAGATCGGATTGGAAAAAGGTGTACTCGAAGTGTCGTGGAAGGCTTTTGATGACATAGTGCCCGTCGCAAGTGCCGAAAAATGTCTGCAGTGAATGTTAGAATCCATATCCTGGGGAATGCATTCCCTGAAACCAACTTACCGAACCCGAATATCCCAAATCACCCATCAATTTCAACGGAGGCTGGCCACTCGTCGTGCGAAAGCTGGCCTGGTATTCATTTTCGTTGAACTGCCAAATTTCTTGACGAAGCCGAGCAAAAAGCTCTTCTTCAAATCGAATGAGTTTGATTCGATAGAGTGTGAAAAATGCGACAAAATGTCCCCAGGCTGTCTTCTTGAAACGGTCTGGGTCACGTAGTAACCCAGCCTGGATGGACTTGGTCAGCGCCGACTGGCGACGACTTTTTCCCATGATGTGATGATGGAAGGAGGATAAAACGTGAGGTAGAAAAGAAAAGAAACTTCTTTTATTATTTTGGAGCGTATCTTGCATTAAGCTTGCTTTTTGCAGCGACATGCTCGGACTGTGAGATAAGTGACGTCAGACATGGATTTCTCGTACTGTGATTGGTGGTTGGTGTGGCAGTCTAGTACTTAACTGTCATGTGTGTCGAGCTTGGTAGATGGAGTCTAGAACATGTCTGGAATATTACCTTGATTGAGCTAAGCGATGGGTATTTGCTCGAGAGCTAGACATCAATAGCTATTTTAGGGTGTTTTTCTACTGTCATGACTCAGGGGGTCTACCTACATGTGTCCAGGAACGAAGCACTATCTAACCTACTCTTCTACCGAGAGTCTTCAACCACTCGACGCACAATAATTGAATACCATCAACCATATTCAAATCCTTGATCATACTCCCAAGTATACTATTGACCCTACTAACAACAAATAGAGAGGAGCAATGACCTAGTAGTGGAGCACCATCTCGATCTATATCCAACCTGCACACGTGACATACCGCCCTGATAGCTTTCCGCCTGAGTCACCGCAGAAAAAAAGTGACGAAGAAAGTTCCCCTCCTTATGGGTCGGATTCTGCTAAGCGGGGCCAGTCGATTCACAGGCGTCTTTTTTTCTCGGTCCAGTACTCACTGTCGCATTCGCTTTCCCCTCATCCCGTCGCGTTCACTATCCCACTCCGCAACCATGGCCGCCGATTCCCTGACGGCCTCCGTCCAGGCCTTGACCCTGCAGTCCACCACAAAGACCTCCAAGTTCGCAGGATGCTTCCCGACCTTGAACCCCATGGACATCTACCGTGAGCACATTGCGGAGGAATTGGGCAAGGCCGCGGGCATCGACTCGGACTTGATCTTCTCCCGCCTTGCATGGACCAACACTCTGGACAAGGGCGATCTGTCTCTGCCGGTATGTTTACAATGCGTCAAAGACAGGCTATAGTTCATGACTAGTATAAAGCGAACGGCACGACTGACATCCCCCGCTTTGTGATCTGTTTTAGGTCGCTGCCCTCCGTATCAAGAAGAAGCCCGATGAGCTCGCCGCGGAGCTGGCCTCCAAATTCCCCGAGTCCGACCTCATTCACCCTCCTACTGCCTTCGGCCCTCACCTGCAGTTCTTCTGCAAGGCCGCTCCTTTGACCAACACCGTCCTGGGCCGTATCCTGTCTGAGAAGGCCGCCTTCGGTACCAATGGCAACATGGGTCTCAAGGACCCCTCCGACCCTTCCAAGGGCCAAAAGAAGATTATCATCGAGTTCTCCTCGCCCAACATCGCCAAGCCCTTCCACGCCGGTCACCTGCGGTCAACAATTATCGGTGGTTTCCTTGCCAACCTGCACACTGTTATGGGATGGGATGTGATTAAGATGAACTACCTTGGTGACTGGGGCAAGCAGTACGGTCTGCTGGCCAACGGCTTCAAGTACTTCGGAAACGAGGAGGCGCTCACAAAGGACCCTATCAACCACTTGTTCGATGTATATGTCAAGATCAACCGCATTGTCGGTGACCAGGAAGGCCCCATCAAGGAGCTTAAGGAGCAGATCAAGACCAAGAAGGAGAAGGGCGAGGATGTCGCTACGGAGGAGGCCGAGCTCGCCAAGCTCGTGGATGCTAGCGAGGATGAGAAGGCCCGTCGGTACTTCAAGAGCATGGAAGACGGTGACCCAGATGCCCTTGCTCTCTGGGCTCGCTTCCGTGATCTCAGCATTGCCAAGTATAAGCAGACCTACGCCCGCCTGAACATTGACTTTGACGTCTACTCTGGTGAATCCCAGGTCAAGGCCGAGAGCATGGCCAGCGCTTATAAGGCTATGGAGAAGGCCGGTGTCACTGAGGAGTCGGACGGTGCTATCATTGCCGACTTCACCAAGCACGGTGCCAAGAAGCTGGGCAAGGCTATTATTGTTCGCAAGGATGGCACTCCCCTGTACCTGACCCGTGACATTGGTGCCATCTTGGAGCGTGACGAGAAGTACCACTTTGATAAGATGATCTACGTTGTGGCTGCCCAACAAGATCTCCACTTGGCTCAGCTCTTCAAGGTTACCGAGCTGATGGGTAACAAGGATCTGGCCAGCCGCTGCCAACACATCAACTTCGGTATGGTTCACGGTATGAGCACCCGTAAGGGTACCGTCAAGTTCTTGGACGATATTCTCCGGGATGTCGGTGACAAGATGCACGAGGTTATGAAGAAGAACGAGACCAAGTACTCGCAGGTTGCGAACCCCGAGGAGACTGCCGACACCCTCGGTATCACCTCCGTCATGGTTCAGGATATGACTGGCAAGCGGTAAGTTTTAACACGGCCTAGATGACTTATCCTCATACATCAAGTTGCTAACGTTTCTCAGTGTCAATGGTTACGACTTTAACCTCGACGCCATGACCTCGTTCGAGGGTGATACCGGCCCTTACCTGCAGTACGCCCACGCTCGTCTCTGCTCCATGGCCCGCAAATCGGAGCTCAACATCGATGAGCTGGACAGTGCCGACTTCTCCCTCCTTACCGAGCGCCACGCGATCGATCTGATCCGCCTCCTTGCCTCTTGGCCCGACGTTCTGGTTAACACCTCCAAGACTCTGGAGCCCGTCACCGTTCTCAGCTACCTGTTCCGCATGACCCACATGCTCAGCTCCAGCTACGATGTTCTCAAGGTGATTGGCAGCGAGCCCGAGCTCAAGAAGTCTCGTATGGCTCTGTACGCAGCGGCCCGACAGGTCCTGAACAACGGAATGCGGGTTCTGGGTCTCAACCCCGTGGAGCGGTCAGTCATCCCGTCTGGACATCTCGTGTCAATGAGCTAACAATTGAACCTACAGGATGTAAATCTGCCCCGCCTGTCTATTTTTTACATTTGAAAATTCCTTATTAGCTCGACGATATCTCATAGTTCCCGGCTAGACGCACTGGCGCTAAAATGGGGGCCAATAAAATATGATTATGATGTTTACTTGGTGCATGCGAACGAGGGGCCCATGGAAGGAATGCCCCAGATCGAAACTCTATGCTGTAGTCCTGTCATGAACCACGTAGCGTCGGTTTAAATTCCTCTTTAGCGACGTCTGGGAAAGATAAGAAGAAAGCTCCATGGTTCTACCAATTGCCGGTGCAGAAGAGTATCTGCGTCATGGTGACCACAACATTACGGCCACACGTGTCTGGTGACTCTGGTCTCTTTCTCCTGTCCGCGGGGATAAGATTTCCCCACGAGTCACCAGCGTGGCAATCGGGCTTTTTAGCCTTTATGAGCTCGTCCCGACGTAAGCCCAAGACCCTTCAGAAGTTCAGGCAGCCCCTAGAACAACTCAAAGCTAAGCGAGCTGACCGATTAAAGGCATCGAGAACCCCTAATCGCTGGCAGGCAAGCTACAAAGTGTAGATTTACGATGTGTTCCTCGCAAGGGCAGGCTGTTCTATTGTAAGCGGGTTCACAATCTCGGGGATCATAATCAAATCCTTAGCTAAGACACCAGCCCGTAAGGCGATCATTAGCGCCGGATTGTGGCGTGGGTCTAACGATATCCGGACTTTGCAAAGGCATTCAAACTTTCCAACTTGCAGTTCTTTTTTTTCAGCTCGGCTTGTCAGGCCCACATTCGAGGACCAGATCGACCCGTCTAGCTAAAGTTTGCTAAACGCCCGCAATCAGCCGCATATCCGCAACCACTGACGTTCCATTCCATAAATCCATGGTCCCGATGCCCTATGAGGCTATGGGTCCCCTGTTGTTCCCAAATTGGCAAACGCATGGTTCAAGTGCGGTCAGCTACCTTAGGACGGAATCAATTGCCGATGACAGACGTCGCCGTCAGTGGTCACATTTCACTAAGGCCCTCCCCCCTGCAGAAACGGCCATGGGAGCCGACGTGATTATTGAAAATGGTATTTAACTAGTGGTGGGGCCCCTTCCCGCGTTCCGGGGATGATCTTTGGAAGTCAGTCCATCTTTGTACATCGCTATTCTCGACTACAATCTTGCGATCGCGACTAACGCTGTGCAACATGGGTGAACCCGCCTCTGCCTTGGATGGCAGTCACGACAATGAGCCGTCGACTCCAACTTTGGATGTGGAGTGGGATGCGGACAGTCGGTTTCTGATGAACCATTCGGTCAAGAATTTTTCCTGGAGTGGTCTTACTGTCACTGTGAAGGATCGCGAGACGAAGAAGGCCAGGGATTTGATCAATGACATCATTGGAGATGTCCTGCAGGGTATGTTCGTGGATTGACGGGGAGGAGTTAACTGGTTAACTGGGATCGTGCTGATTTTAAAAATCTCCTTATCTCAATAGGCGAACTCTTGGCTTTGATGGGACCCTCGGGCTGTGGTAAAACAACCCTGCTCAATGTCCTGGCGAGACGGCCGGCTGCATCGGGTGCCAAAGTGCTGGGTGACTGCTTTGTCAATGGCGGCAAGGTAGACGTTGGATCGTTCGGTCGCATGACATCTTATGTCGAGCAAGAAGATGCTCTAATTGGATCTTTGACCGTTCGTGAAACACTCAAGTTTGCAGCAGATCTTTCATTGCCGAGGTATGCCCCTGTCGTCTTCAATGCTTTCCATCCAATGCCCTTATCTGCCACCGTGTACTAATCTAATCTTTTCATGTGATATAGCTCGGTGACCAAACGCCAACGCATCGATCGCATCCGGACACTCTTGGAAGCCTTTGGTATCCAGAACCAAGCAAGCACCCTGGTCGGAACCCCGATTCGTAAGGGTATCAGTGGTGGCCAGAAACGACGTGTCAGTGTAGCCAGCCAACTCATCACCTGTCCCAAGATTCTGTTCCTGGATGAGCCGACGAGCGGCCTGGACTCGAAAGCCAGTTACGAGGTGATGTCGTACGTGAAGGAACTAGCACGGGTCAATAATGTGAGTCTTATCTGGAGCTTGTGCAGTAAAACTGGTTGAAATGCTAATGAAAACTCGTGGTAGATCATCATCATCGCGAGTATCCACCAACCGTCGACAACCACCTTCCAGCTCTTCGACAAGCTTTTGCTTCTCTCTGGTGGAAGGACGTGTTATTTCGGCCCAATCAACAATGTCGACAGCTACTTTGGACAGATCGGTCACCCGGTTCCCCCGCACACCAACCCAGCTGAGTTCCTGCTTGATATTGTCAGCGCGGACTTTGGCGGTGCCGGAGGACAAGCACCCGAACGGGTTAAAGAGATTCAAGATGCCTGGACATCGTCCAAGGACTCCGCTGTTGTCATGAGGCAAGTCACCGAGCGAGCTCGCGAGTCGGAGAAGGAAGCGGGGGCTCTGTCTGCGGAGGACATGGCTCGCCCTGGACCAGTCACAATTACGGCTGCGCTGCTGCATCGCTCGTTTATCAAGAGTTACCGCGACGTCATTGCTTACGGCATTCGCATCTTGATGTATCTTGGTGAGTATCACAATTTCATCGATGTCAACATGAGCTAACCTCAAACCAGGTCTTGCCATCATGATGGGCACGGTATGGCTGCGCCTACACCCATCTCAGGATTATATTCAACCTTTCATCAACGCCATCGTAAGTACGCCCTTTCATAAAGCATAACCAAGGTAAAGCAAGACTAACAAGTACCAACCCAGTTCTTCGGATCAGCTTTCATGTCCTTCATGGCCGTTGCCTACGTGCCGGCCTATATTGAAGACCGGGCAACGTTTGTAAAGGAGCGCGCCAATGGTCTTTACGGAGCCACACCTTTCATCATCTCTAACTTCCTTATTGGTCTTCCATTCCTGTGTACGTATCTGATGCACCACTTGCCGACGCCCAGCTTTCCTTTCACTGCGAGTATCGCTAACCTGCTCCCCAACAACAGTCCTGATCTCAATGCTCTTCTCAATCGTCTCATACTGGCTCTCCAACTTCCGCCCCGATGGATCTGCATTCATGATCTGGGTAATGTGGATATTCCTCGATCTCGTCGCCGCAGAAAGTCTCGTCGTATTGGTCACGTCTATATTCCCCAATTTCGTTATCTCGCTCGCCCTAGTCGCCTTCGCGAATGGCCTCTGGATGAGTGTGGGCGGGTTCTTGGTTACACCGACCATCCTGAATCCGTTTTGGAAATACGTCTTCCACTATATCGACTATCAGGTAAGAACAAACACCCCGAATTGGAGAAAGGGGTTAATGCTCACATTCTCCGTTCCGATAGGCATACGTCTTCCAGGGAATGATGGTGAACGAGTTCTCGAAACGGATCTATTCATGTGGAGACGGCTGCCGTTGCATGTTTAGTTCGGATTTGGCGAGTCAATGCCAGATTCGCGGTACCGCGGTGCTCCAGCAGTATGGGTACGCGACTGGACGGACGGGTAAATGGGTTGGAATTCTCATTGGTATTATTGCGGTGTATCGGCTGTTTGGATGGGTTGCGCTTCACCTGCGCCGGACTTGATTGACTTCCGGTTGAGGGGATGTTGAACTGGTGTAAAAGCTATGGATGCAATTGAAAGAATGATGGAAGGATATGTAATTGTTATAATCACTGTTAACGTAACTCCTGGTTAACCTGATAGCCCGGTTAACCAGGAATTACGTTGGTTGAACAAGATGAGATATTAATCAACATTGTACAATCGAAACCAGTATTGAACACACCCGGCTTTTTCAAACATTTTTTTTCATCTCAATATGAGATGACTACAGACGACACACGATTCAAGACAATTCCATGTCATCCATCTAACCTGACTCGCCATCTCCCTCCCAATTCCCCAACGGCTGCTAGCCCTAGGTAATGTACCACCTGGCGTAACCACATCCCCCGCGCTATCAATCCCTCTGTACAACACATACGGTCAGATGATCAGCGCCTATTGGCGCATCCCGAATCCTCCTAGAGAATTACCAAGAATAGATCAATTCCCTCTACATATTGAAAATACCACCGCCACCAGAACTTCAATAACAAACCTCGAGCATGAGCATGAGCACGCGCAGTATCATGAGCAATCGCCACAATCGACGATCCACCCCCGCCCTCTAATCAATGCGAGTCATCCATCCCGCACGAACATCCCCACATCCCCATCTACTGGAATGTGATTACCCTCGGAATCCGAGGAAACAACTAGACTAGATAGAACCGGCATCAGACCCCCGATACAATCTTAACCCCCCTCTCCTGCTCGTTGAAGACGCCATAGCACGCATGATAAAAAAAGAGCGGTGAGGAGTCTTGCTGCTGTGTGGGAGGGAACTGATGACACCCTGCAGAGACGAGGACGCAAGGGGGTTCTTGGACACGTTTTTCGAGAGAGACGAGGGGAGGGGCTGGTTGGTCGAGATTGGTGTGCTGGATCCGGATCGAGGCTACGTCTGAGTGTTGCGGGGTGGTCGGGATATTTGGGGTGTTGGGTTGGCGAGCGACAGTGACAGCAGCCCTGTTGTATGTAGATGTGGCCAGGATGGTGTGTGTGTACTTGGAACCTGGATATACCTCCTAATAGGAAGATTGGTAATCAATTCTCCAGCGTGGATGTCGGTATGGCACAACATGCTTGTTAAGGGAAGCTTATTATTAGCTGAGCCATGCGGCTATCTAGTATATTGGTTTATGAAGAGGTGGACATAAGATAGACTGGTGCTATGACTTGGCGTTCTTCTAGGACATGGGTTATTGAGATTTGTCCTAATCTTCAGATCTCTTCTTGCGATCGTGACTGCCTAGAGAGGATAGATGCCTGGCAGTTATGATGATGCCTACTACAAACCGTATCCATCAACATTATTGAGTTGACAATTCGTTCGCTACGAAGTGGTCAATAACATACAGTTAATCACTGACGGATAGCAGTTCATTATCCATAGGCAACAGTTGAAAACTGGAAACTCAAAATAAAATCTACGAGTCTATGACTCCTTGTTTCCATGTACTTACCATGTACTTCTTCAGGATGTACTGGCTTAGACAACAAGCCAGTTGGAACTCAGTTGGAGGGGAAACCCCCCAGAGCCGCATCCCGTTTGCCTCTCATCTCCCCATCCAGCCAGCGCCCACCTTTTCTCTGGTCCAATGCCCTGCGATCTCCCCCCAATCTAACTTTTGTATCTCAGTTTCAGTTGTTCGTCGCCTTGGTGAATTCCATTTTCTCACCCTCCTTTATAATCTTCACCCGGGTTGCAGAAGTTACAAAAACAGAGCATGGACCGTCACTACGTTGCCCCCTTCATACAAACTATCCAATTGCATCCTCATCATCGTTGAGATTGTGTTATTCTACACGTGCGGGGATTTTGCCAAGCCAAGATCCCTCGGAGGCCCATCCAAGACTTCCAGGACGCAAGGAGGTGAGAAGAGCGACCGTTGAGGAAATGATAAACCGTCCGTGCTGCATGTCATACCGATGTGGCCAGGTCTGATCCAAGCAGGAAACGGGGCTTTCGGGCCAAGCACATGGAGATTGACAAGAGTCTGGACAAGATTTGTTGGATTTGAAGGGGACTACTCCATCGAACCGGGTCTCCTTGAATGAGAACGACCGGGGACAAGGACTACAGTAGTCCCATTCTTTTCCCCGCCGAGCGATGAGCCATGAATGCACAACCATACCTTGTAACAAACAGTGCAGTCATTCTAGTCATCCTACAAGAAGAATCTGTCGTGACTCACCTGCGGAGAAAGTGACCAGCGCCATAGAAGAGCCGCCACGAGGGCGCGCAGGGTCTCCGGCGTTACCCATTTGTGGTGCAGCACGTCGGACAAGACGGACATGCTCCATTCCCACATCCCACACGGTACACAGTCCTCTCTCGGGAATCTAGCGTCGTTCGCACTTACAGTAGACTCCACTTGCGACACCCGTGGCGAGTAAAGAAGAGAAATTCTCCTGCAAAGAAAGTAGTGAAAATCATAAAAAAACTGAATGACTAGTGGTACAGTACCCAGAATCAGATGCATGTCATCTCCACCGACTCTTCTACAGTCACTTCCCGCTGTACTGTACCAGGTACAATTGACATTGTCTCCGGGGTTGGCAAAGCCAAACCAAAAAAAAGAATACAGTACAAAGTGTTCGGCCCCTCCTCGCCAGCATCAGCCGATGATGAGAAGTTTATAATTATACAGCTAAGCGAAAAGTTTGTCCTTCTAATCATCCTTCCTCTCTTACCCTTCGGCCTTTCCCATTCTTATCCCGTGATTGTTGTGGTGCTCATTTCCCGTGCAAGGTTGTTCCCTCTTCGTGGTGGAGGCGATCATTGGGCCGCAACGGGTCAGGATTGGGCGTTAGGCCGACCGGAGTGATGATAAGGAGAAAAAGGGAAGGGGAAACTCGGAACCAGCAGGCCAACGATTTTTCTGAAGATACAGTAATACTGTAGATTTACAGTAGTATGTGATTAGCATGGTAGATCTGTGGTGGTATTGGAGGAATGGATCTGAGTTGGGATGAGATCCCATGTATACAATACATCGGTGCATGCATCTTTTTTGCTTTGGATGATAGTCCTTTCATAGATACTTCTCGATACTTTGAGTACCGAGTAGATCTGAGGTATACTCTGTTAACTCTGTTTAGTAGGAGTGTATACTTCGAACGTAAACAAATGTTCCCACACCCAAGGATCCGAGCAAAGCAGAACCAGGGATTCCCCTCCAGCGGGTCCCGAGTTTAAACTGTTCCACGACGGTTTATGCCTGGTATCATTGCCAAATATCTTCAGTAGTAAATATTATTCCGATGAATTTGCTCATCTTTAGAGCAAGAATATACTTTTAGAACGTCCTCTACGCGTGCCAACTCCGTAGATTCCGTACTCCGTCTTCTATAGCCTATACCGGGACCTCTATACCGATGGACGACGGCGTATAGTTGGTATTGTTTATGATGACGTTCCCCCCCACTTTCTTCTTCCCTTCTTTTTTTTTTCTCTTCTGTTGGGTACCCGCGAGCCTCTTTCGTGAAACACTCTCTTATTTTTCGGTTGACCATTTTTTTTTTTTTTTGCTTTTTGGTGACTCTATTCTATTTCCATTCTCTTCGGTGGTCTCTTCTCTTTTTTTTGTCTTTTCTTCCCTCAGTTGACCTTGGGTGGATGATCGCTTATCAACTTGTTTATCCCCCTCCTTCGATCGACTTTTAATCGCTGCCCATCTGGTCTCCACTTCGAAACTTCATTACAAAAAAAATAACCACCGCCCTCTTCTTCTTTCCCCCCACCCGACCGGGTACCGTCAGGCACAACCACAGGTTCTCATACCAGGCACAAAGGCCCAAAAGGGCCCAACATCTTAACTTAGCAAGGCCTGCAGCTGCATCTACCTTTCCCACCACTCATCATCCAGCCCAGAGTCCAGAGGTTTTTTTTTCTCTCCCTCTCGTCCCAGGACCCACGCCCGACGCTCCGCCGCCCGACCGTTCTCGCATCTCTCTCCGCCCAATTTCCCACCCTTTTCAGATGGAGACATTATTGCGATCTGAAAGATACCACCTCGCACGCTCCGCTCGCTGACAGATCAGGATTACGCCCAGCTGCCTGCCATCGCCCTTGCGATCGGCAGGTCCGTTTTCCGTGGTTGCGACTGTTTGAATCTGGGTTGGGCGACAAGAGAGAGAGAGAGAGAGTCTGTGAGTAGAGTACGAGAGACAGAGGGGGGCCACACAAACATCAAGTCAGTGTGCCCTGAGAGAGGCCAACAGGCCTGCGAGAAAGGGGCTCTACACACGGAATCATTGGAAAGAAAATCTTGGTTGGCGCGATCGAAGGGGTCGTCCGCGACGAGGGCAACAAACTATCCTCCGTCTGGGCCCTGGTATATACAGGAAATATACAGGACGGAGTGGACCAGGCCAGGAACGCCCAACAAAAATACCTGCCCAAACATCCCCATCACCTACTACTGAGTCATCACTTGGTGCAACAAGACCTGACCTGTCTGGTCTAAGGCGTGGGCTTTTGCTGTAAGTCGTCCCAATTTCCCCCCCCTCCCCCGTCCTTTTGCTGCCCGGTGGGTAAGCCAAACACGCACCGTCTGTTTCCCAAATCGGGAACCCAAGATTGGGTGTCATCATTCCCCCCCCCTCTCTCTCCCACCAAACTGACATTCGCACTACGCCTAGTTCCCTCGCCGTCCGAACGTGCAGCAAGCCATGCCTGCGGGCAGGGCTCCTCAGCCGGCCTACGTCGAAGACTTCGATGAGGATGTGCATAGCATCGTACCCGATAGTCGGCACTCAGCCCATACTACGGCCAACACGGCTGTCAAAATCTCCTCCAGGTTGGATCAAAGATTCCCAGCGGAGCCGCTGATCGACGGCGCCAGTGACTCAGGGTATTCTAGTCGTACCGCCGCCACAGCCACCAGCACCCAATCTGGTCCGTCGGGCGGGAGAAGTCCCCCAGTTCCTATTAAGCTGGACATGCCCAAGCAACGCACCGAAATAGCCAGAAAAAACTCCCGCCGCACTGAACGCAAGGACAAGGATCGAGAACGAGAACGCGTTCGACCAGAGCACGTCGAGAAGCAGATGGGTACCCATCCCCACCATCATGCTCACGTGCAACGGTCGTCGTCCAAGTCTCGTCGTCGTGACTCTGCCCACATTCAACAATATCATCCACCCGACGTATACTACGAACGATCCGGTTACTACCACCAACAACAACCACCCTCCACCCCCGTCGAACGTCCCCCGATGGACTATTCTTACCACTTCGCCCGGCCACCGGTGCCCGACTACCCGCCGGCGTCACCGCAGACATCTCGCTATCCTTACGCTGTTGAGGAATTCCACCGTCCAGCAAGTCGACCTGCCCGGTCGAACTCGTACCGTGGCGGCATGTATCACCAGGACCGTCCCATGAGTATGCATGGTGCAATGATGGGACCGCCCCCGGCACCCATGTACCATCACCAACCGCAGTACTATGAGCATGGTCCTCCACCAGCATCGTCGGCCTACGTAAGCCATCCATATGCCTCATCTCCCTATGGTGGCTCTTACTATGGCGGTTCCGAGTATGGTCCACCTTCGGAATACCCGCGGGAACGATCTCACTCTCGAACTCGGGACCGATCTGTGCAACCTCGGGCACGTCGCCCGTCTTCCCTTTATGGGCAGCCCCCGATGGATCACAGCGTGTTCCCGGAATGGATGGATGAGTCAGAACAACTTGACTGGGCGCCTGAAGAATATCCTCGAGAAGTGCCTCGTGAGATGCCGCGTGAGATGCCGCGTGAGATGCCGCGTGAGATGCCGCGTGAGATGCCGCGTGAGATGCCGCGTGAGATGCCTCGTGAATATCGCCGTGAAAGGGAGGTTCCTCGGGAGTACCATCGTGAGAGAGAACCCCCTCGTGAATACCACCGTGAGGTTTCCCATGATGCACCCCGCGGGCGTGCCCCAAAACCGCCTCGTGATCGTGATGAGGACTACTACAAGATGCCCCCACCACCTCCACCAGCACCTCAGAAGCAAAAGGCCCAGGTCCACCAAATGAGAAAACCCGAACGACCCGAACTAACCCGCAAGGCCCATACCACCCAAGCCGTTCTGCCTCAACGCCGGCAATCCCGTACCTCCATGGATATGAGTGAGATGGCTGCCGCATTGCCTGATTACGGTCGGCGTGTGTCCCGCGAGACTCGGATGCCCGAACGCAGCCACAGCCTTCATGAAAGCAAACGATCAACCACATACCGTGACAGTGCCCGTAATGCCCAGATCGCCGTCGAAAACTCCCGCCGTCGCCGTCAGAAAGAGTATCACTACGACGACTATGACGACGACGACGAGGATGATGACGTCGGCAGTACCGGCACAGCAGGGGGTCTGGAAGATCGCGAACGTGAAGTCGAACGCTACCAAGCCCAACACTCCGGTCGGACGAATACCATGCCCGCCTCCGCCGAAGCCCTTCTCACCAAGGGTGCCGTCGGTGCAGGTAGTGACAACGGTAGTCAAAAGAGCCGATCAACCGGCAGCCGTGGTAGCGGTAGCGGCAAGGGAGAGAGCAAGAATATGAATCTTATGGTCAATGGATTGACCATCGGTTTCACGGAAGAGTCCGTCGCTGGCAAGAACATCAGCATTCGTGCCGGAGATACTGGCCGTGTGCAATTGTCTATTGCTGGCGATCGGAAACCTAAGCAGTACATCATGAGTGGGTCTTCGTATTCCGATCAGACTCATCAGACTGGTCGTTCTGCCCGTCGAGAGTTGGAAGCCCGTCGAGAGTTGGAAGAACCGCCGCGACGCCCGCGTGAGGATCTTCGTTCCGGTGCGAGCCGTCGCTCGAGTCAATCGACTTATGGCGGTACTCGTCGGCATGCGAGGTAATCGTGCGAGCTGAGTGGTGAACAACTTCTATACTCTCGTCTCATGTCGGTGTCTTTGGTTTTCTTTCGTGTTTTCCTGGGATTATATTCTCTGCCTCTCCCTATGTGGTCGCCTCACGGCACCCGGTGATGGTTATATGACAAAAGTTGGATTTTGGAATTTGAATTTTCGGATTTGGACTGGGATGGTACTTATGATCATGTTGTTTTTCTTTTTTTTTTCTCTTCATTTCCTTTCCTTTCACTTTTTTGGCACTCTGATGATTTTTTTTGCGGGACGGGTCTGGAACAAAAAGTGGTTCGAGCGAAGCGTTTGGGTTGATGCTCTATCCCTCTCCCCTCGCGGCAAAAGCGAAAGCGCAAAAAGCGAGAGCTCGAGGCTCGCTGACCTGTCTGATCGGACTGGGAGGATTCTCTGGTTGTATTTTGTTTGTGATTGCAATTGCTATCTCTTGCTTGGGGGTGGGAGTGTCGGGTGTGCGGTGGGAGAACAGTTGTTCGTTGACTGTGTTTGAAGTGGACTGGACTGGGCTGGAACGGGCCGGACTGCATACACCATCTTGGCTGCCTTGTTCCTCGTCTATCCTTAGATCTGATCTTGATTTGGTTCTCGATGGGGATCTGGATGGACGTCGAACTTGATGGCTAATGGTTGTTGGTCTGATGGACTGGACTGGACCGGGACTGGACAGTGTCCACGACACAACACGGACGATGAACGTGAATCCCACCGCGTGGAACTGACACTCGCCACCTCCGTTACGGTGATATGATTGTACGATTCTGATGACCTGCGATGACAAGTTCGATTCATGTGATTGATGCTTTGCTTTGCGTTGCCTTGATGATGGATGCAAGCCATTTGCCAGCGTTGATGTATATCCTTTCTCCCTTATTTACCTTTTACCTTTTTCATGTCTTTTTTTCCTTTCCTGCTTTATTCTCTCTATATGATTTGATTTGTCTTTACCGCGTTATATCTAATTCCCCGGTTTCAACCTGTTATGCGTTTTACATCTACGCCTCGTTGTCAAGGTTCTTCTTTGCCTTCTTCTAGTGGGTGCTGGCTTTGTGTCTTTCTCTTCCTTGCTTGTTTGTGCTCTGCGCTGAGTTGGAGGAGAGAGATGATACCCAATACCCAATACCCGCCATGGCCATTATTTTGGTACTTAGGTAGTGCTTTAGCCTGTTTGTGATTTTGTTTACTTGTCATACTATGTTCGAATAGCAGGTCATCTTTACTTGAAATCTTGAAACTACCTCGCTCTCTTGAGAACTCTATTTTGAAGACGCTCTCTTGGTCGCTTTTAGGTCGAAGCTAGTCCCACCGTGCCGTCGCCCCACTAGCGTGGAGCTGGTTCGCCCATGGAAAGAGAGGGTAAGTGGCGTATGGGTTCAATTTCAACGGCAGAACACTTGCTAAGCCACATTGCTGCCTGGTAATCTGAATGAAAGATTGGGTTACAATTACACCACAAGGAAATTTGATTTGGCTAATAAGAGGCCTTTATTCCATAAATTAAGACACGTAATTAATCATCCCTTCTATGCCCGAAAGCTATAGTATTATCCTCTCTCTCGTAATAGGAGTAACAGGTAACTAGAGCAACTACGGAGACCGGAGCGACTAAGGCTAGGATCGATTTAGAGTAATATACTTTAGCAGAGATGAAGATGTGGAAAGAGATGTACTGTAGAAAGAGACGTGGGGGTATGCGAAAGCAGACAGGATTACCTATTTCGGGAATGTTGATGCTAGGCGGTCTTAAAGGCGGTATAGAAAACGCCATTTTTAAGGGTGACCTCTAAAGACCACCATGCAGTTTGAAGTTTGGATCATTAGAATACTCTCTGTGCTCCAGACCTAGTTCAATCCGCTACACTATTCAACTTTTGATTCCCCTCATCAATTTTCTGGTAATCCACAGTCATAAAAAACAATTCCGTTCACTTATTCACACTTATATTCACTCAAATCTTAATCTCCAAAGCCCTAGAACAAAGCTCTATTCTCCTCCAAGAAATCCTTCCAACTCGAGGGCTTGAAACCCGCCTTTCCAAGCAAACCATGACTCTCCTTCAAACTCCGACCGCTGTAATAACCCGGACTGGCAATGAACAGGTGATTCTCCAGCATCTCCTCCCCTATCGGTCCAGGCATGAAACTCTTATAAGTTTCATTGTCCACCTGGACAAACCGGGTCTTCTTCCCAGTGACCTCCTCAAACTCGGCAAGGATACGGGTAGGAGTGTAGTAGTCAGCCGCGGCGAGGATCTGAGCACCAAGTGCCTCAGATCGATTCTTCAATGCTGCTGCGACGAATTTACCTGATAGAACATCCTGTCAGTCTCCGACCCCGAACATAAACATGTGACGTGTAAATAGAAACAGAACCAGAATCATACGTACCCATATCTTTAACGATATCCACAAGCGGAAACAGCGCATCCTCACCAACAGGATAAGCCAATGTATAAACACCATCCTCACCCATCCGCAACAACGGAACCTGAGTATAATTATTCATGAAATAACCCGGCAAGACGAACGTAGCCGGTACACCGATTGATCGGATATACTCCTCAACATGAGCCTTCTGGTCAAAGTGGGGGACGTGTTTGAGTCGACCACCAGTTTCCTTGGTGACATCCAGCAGAGAGGAGAATATCAAATGCTGGGCGCCGGTCTCCTTGGTGACGTCGGCGACGTTTTTGCCGTGGATGAGCTCGGCCTCGGATCCGGCGAGGCCCCAGGCTGGAGTGGTCACGAGGAAGACGGAGTGGCTTCCTTGGATGGCTTTTAGTAGGGAGTCTTTGGAGGTCATGTCAGCCTAAAAATGAGTGTTAGTAGTGTTTGATGAAATCTGTGGTAGGATATTGGTGTTATCTTACCGAGACAAGCTCGATCCCTTGCTTTAGAAGAGCTTGTGCCTCTGGCTTTGATATATCGCGAGTAATACCACGGATCTTGAACTCTTTGGATAGAATCTCATCATGGAGTATGGTTCGGATCACAGAGCCGCCTTGTTGTCCGGTCGCGCCGAAAACGGTGATGAGTTTGGACATCGTGGATTCTTTTGAAGACGAGTAACCCTCGAGTGGAGTGATTTTATTCAGTCTGTAATGTCTTGATGTTTGTACTAAACCCCGTGAAGCAATGTTTAAATACTGTGAATCAACTAACTACAGCAATGACGTAATACTGGAGAGGTTAATAACCTTATGTTTGTCTCGGAGCCCGAGTGCCGGCACTTTGTCAGCGGGCTATTATCGGCATTATGAAGGCCGATGGGGAACCAGAGCCACGAAATTGGTCAGGGTTGAGAATAAACGTAAGCTAAGACCGAGGCTACAAAGCTGTAGTTGTCAGTAAATACCATTGAACACCGTCCGACATTACTCATTCTCCTTGCAGTCACTGATATATTCTGTTACCTTCTACTCTCCAGTTTATCCTCGTGGGTACCAGCTTACGGTACGCGGTTCCGGCCCTGTCATCAATCAAGGTTGATTGGATCTTAACTCAACCTCGCACTTCACCTCTATCTCTGGGTATCGAACGAAAGGAACTGGATCTAGCCCTATAGTTCCAGAACAATTTTCATTTGCACCACACCTCGACCTCACGATATCCACTCTGCTTCAGCAAGTCCCTTCCACCATGCCGGCCGGGCAACTACGTGACAACGTCTCCCGGATCAAAAAGCCCTCACCATTCGGAAAATCCATCTTCGTGGGCCTTCGCGCGGCAGATGTTTTCTGGCAATATAACCTCTTCTACCGAGGATGGGGAATCCAGCTGATCGAGAAACTCGGCGGTCACGCTGTGCATTCTTCACTGGTCCTCAGCCCTCTGACACTTACCCGGCTCCATCCTTATTACGGGCTGGTTACCCTCTTATCGCTGGGGAGTAGCATCAAACAAATACTTCATATTGTCTTTGTCTCCGAGCAGGCCATGGACGTTAGCTCCGGGTTTACAATTGCCCTCTTCAACACCATTTTCAATACTGTCAACACACTGCTATCTCTATGGGTTGTAACCTCCCCGGTTGCATCTGGAATTGACTCGACCAATTTGGTTAAGACAGTTCTATCTCCCCCGATTGCTGTCGGCCTAGCTTCCTACGTCATTGGACTTTCGGTGGAAGCCATTTCAGAGTTCCAGCGCAGGGCTTTCAAACAGGATCCCCGGAATAAGGGGAAGCCGTATGGTGGAGGTCTCTTCTCTCTTGCTACCAATATCAACTATGGTGCTTATACTATTTGGCGAGCGGCATATGCTTTTACCTGCGGAGGTTTTGTCTGGGGCGCGACGACGTTTACTTTCTTCTTCCGTGATTTTGCGACTCGGGGAGTGCCTGTTTTGGATGAGTACATGACTCAGAGAGTAAGTCTATGAGCCCAAGCTTGTTAATCGTGATATCTAATAGCTGAATCAAATAGTACGGCGATGCGTATCGACAAATCAAGTCTCGTGTCCGATACACTTTGGTCCCTGGTATCTACTAGGGATTTCGCATGCGCAACGGGAATACGATGCCAAGGTGTCCCAAGATCCAAAAGTTGGCAAGTAGGAGAAAATGAACAAAGACCGTGGCACTTATTAAGTAGAGGACCTGTTGATAGGTGTTGGTGGACTTCAGATTGTCGTGCCGTAGTATTCCCAATTTGAATCAAGAATTTACCTTTGAACTCTGCACTCAAGCTATAAATCTGTCTGTAATCAGGTAAGTTAGATGGCGCTTCTGCATTCATATTACGATAATTTGTAATGATCGAAGCGTCTGGGTTCTCGAAAAAAGGTGGGTGGGAGGTTCCTCGTGTGTTGCACGACATAAATTCCAGACCTACCAAACCTGTACACAGTACGGAAGGCGCTGAATGAATAGATCGTTTTTAATAGGCATAGGCCGTAGGGCCCTCCGAGCTGACGATCTAACCTTTGTATCGCTCGCGCTGTGGCTGACTTGACCTGAGGGCCCATCAGCCAGCCATCTAGAAAAAAACGATCAACAATACAGTAAATTGACCGATCTTGATGCAAGTGGGGTGGGTATACTACTGTTCATGCATTTTTCGTGGAGGGGGCGCGTTAGTCAATTATCAGGGCATCCTGTGTAGGTTGTATAACAACCCCACGGTTGACCTTCTTGGAAGGGGTTTGATTTCCAGATACCACTTACTGTATCCCACAGAAACTAGAAAGTCTCTAAGGAGTGATTAATAGCCGTATGCTCGTATGTATAACTATCTAGATATACGTCCAATTCTAGGTATGCTTGAGATCACTGGGAACCCATTCTACCTGATTAGGCTGTCGAAAATCGCATCCAAACCTCTGGAGTCAATGTTCGTGTGTCATTTTCATTCACCACCTGAGTTGGAACGAGTATTAAATTGAGGGGAGCGGCGGCAAAGTGACATGGGAGGAGGCTGCTGCCGTGATACCATCATGCAAGGCAGTATCACAGGAAGAATTCAAAAAGGTCGCTGCTCAAGCCGGTACGCAATCAGCCGAGTTGAACGAAGCTAACCTTCAATATGCTTTGTGCTTCAAGCAATGGAACTCAGTCAAGACCCTTCCCAACGACAAGTATGGACTCGTTGAAGAATACAACAAGGATACAGAGGCTCTTTATGCAAAGAATTAGGCGGCGGAGGGGTGTACATTCTGTCCACATGGAGTGGGTGCTCTTCTCTTCACTCAGGCTCTTCTGATTGAAGAACTTTCAAATTGATATTTCGGGTTTCAATTATGTGTATAGAAATTCATTCAACTTCAAGCCCAGGTGACAAATAACTGTGAGAATTACAGTACAGTATTTATGGCGGCTGCAAGGCGCCCGTGCTGAGGAGGCTAAGTCAGATTTGTGGAAATCGACTGGGGAGTCTCATGGATACATACTACACTTTTATATGCGTATCCTGTTAATGAGATGAATTCTGCCAGGTCTTTAGTCTGTAGGTACAGGTGAACTGAAAATATTACAGTACTGTACTATAATGCCATCCGCGAGGTTTCTTGGCATAATTATTCGTCATCTCGGTCTTCGGGCTTTCACGGTCCAATCCCAGCCACTCGCTGGTTCAGCCCCACAACAGCTTAACAATAACCAATCTTATTCAGCTCGGCATTAAAATGAGGTCCGAGCGAAGTGATGAGATCACAGTCCAGTCAGGTAAGCCTACATTCTTCACCAATCCTCAGTAACCTTATGTCGAATAGTTCAGCCGCTCTAGGCTCTGGCCGACGTATATAAAGAGCCACCTTTCCAAGAGGCACATACAATCTCCGTATCCAATCTCAACCTTCTGAGTATTCACACATACACAACATCCTTACAGCACTCACATTCAATTTGCAATGTCAGCCGTTCTAATTACTGGTGCGACGGGGAAGCAGGGAGGGTCCCTCATCAAAACTCTCGTTTCCCGCAAATCTCCTTTAGAGATTCTGGCCGTCACGCGCAATCCTCAGTCTGCCTCTGCTCAGAAACTGGCTAAACTGTCATCAAATATCAAATTGGTAGAGGGCAACTTGGATGATCCCGCAACACTTTTCCAGAATGCGCGCAAAGCCACAGAGTCTGCTATCTGGGGAGTCTTCAGTGTTCAGGTACGTATCCTATCTCAGTCTTACCAAAGGCTTTCCGCACCTTCTACTTCCCTCTTATTCACATTATCAATCTAGGTTGCAATCGGAAACACCACATCTGAGGAGGCGCAAGGCAAAGCGCTTGTTGATGAGGCGCTAAAGCAAAAAGTTCAATTTTTCGTGTATAGCTCTGTTGATCGAGGCGGCGATGCCTCTTATGCCTCTCCGACCGAGGTCCCGCACTTCATCAACAAGCACAAGATCGAGCACTATCTCGTTGAAAAGAGCAAGAATACCGACATGAAGTGGTTCATCCTACGACCGGTGGCTTTCTATGAGAATCTTGTCCCAGGATTCATGGGCAAAGTCTTCACAACCACTTACAAGATGGCACTGAAGGGCAAGCCCCTACAGATGATCGCGACCGATGATATCGGATTCTTTGGAGCCGAGGCGTTCGCCCACCCGAAGCAGTACCAGAACAAGAGCCTTTCCCTCGCGGGTGACGAACTGACGTACGATCAGTTCGCGCAAATCTTCCAGCAGAAGATGGGCCAGCCGATTCCAACCACTTATCGATTCCTTTGCTCGATTTTCATGTGGGCGATCAAGGACATGGGATACATGTTCAAATGGTTCCATGATGTCGGCTACAAGGCAGATATTGCCGAGTTGAAGAAGATTCACCCGGAGTTGAAGGACTTTGCGACGTGGCTTGAAAAGGACAGTGAATTCTCAAAGCAGTGAGACGAGATGTTGATCTCAAGAATTTGTGTTTAATATCATCCTGTATACAATAATTTAATCTAATCTAATTTTAACTGAAAATTTCTGTTCTACTATTGTGTTTGCAGTGTGCAGTGTTTTGCCTAGGTTATCTATCAACATCTATTGTGGTGTTGTTTAAATTCTAAGTTCCCTATAAGATATCATAGCTAGAATTTGCAAGAGTCCCGAACAGTCAAACAGAATATACCGCACGAAACGACGGATGATATAGATTTGTTTTCACCGGTATAAACCAATAATGGATTAGCAGCCCCAAAAAATTACGGATGTAACTCTATTGAAAGAGCCTACGTAGCACTAGTCGCGACTAGGGCCCTGGACGTTCAGGTGAAAGCAAAGGGCCAGTATGCATTTGTCATGCTGTATAACATCGTCTACGGATTTACCTGGGGCCCTTTGCCGTGGCTACTGCCAGCAGAGATCTTCCCGCTGCGAGGTCGCAGTAAGGGTATGGCCTTGGCTACCACCAGCAACTGGATCTTCAACTTCGTCATCGGTATGGTGTCGCCAGATGCCTTTGCTGGTATTCATGGGTACTTCTACCTTGTGATTGGCGGATTTTGTCTGTGTTCGGCTGCACTTGTACACTTCTATTATGTCGAGACGGCAAACCATACCCTTGAGGAGATTGCAGTTGCGTTTGGTGACAGGGCATTTGCAGACCAGGACACAGAAGTGATGGAGATTGCTGATGCGAAGAGCGAGTCTCACGTGTGATATACTGACTGGCCGCTTCGTATTTTACTCTCCTCGCCGGAAAATATGTATCCATTTTGACAGTATTTCTGTCTGGTTGCAACGTTAACCATTAAATGAACCAACCTAAGCAAAGTTCATTCGCTTTTCTCGTTAATGTGTTAATGTAATGAAAATCACAACATTATGATGGATTAAAGTTCCGAGTGCATTTAACAGTAGTATCGAGTCTACGAGGAGTCTCAATAGAAAACCAGCTAGACACCGTCCCACGGGATCCATGATGGTTTGAGCTATGCTTAGCCTGGGAGGTAACCTACTAGGACCCCTTCAAGTGTCTTTCTACATTTATTCTGATTTGTTCCCCGAGATTGGCTAAAGCATAATTCCTTATTCCATAGGTAATAGACTCTTGACTAAAGAAATGATTTTAAACCTAATTTTGTCCAGGGTCAAACTTGTGAAACACCACTGCATAACTTATGTCTATACGTGAGGGGAGACGGACGGCCCGGGAACCGTTTCTTTCCCACGGCCCGAGGCTGTAATTAGGTTTTTGGTGCAGACTTTCAACGGTCTCTTCTAAATATGAACTTGATGCTCCGACGTAGACAATTATACGGCCAAGCCAGTTACATCGAAGCTCATGTACAAGCGAATTCGTAAGTACTCATGTTTTTTGGGACTGCGATCAAGGACTACTGATTAAATGCATCCTTCCCACCATGTAGTAATATAGACTCATGATATTCAAAGGTAGGATATGATATCTCACTATGATAATTCTCGAAGTGCTTTTCGAAGCCTAGTGTAACAGACCCACCGTATCCTCCTAAGTCCCCCTCCTAGTGGAAAACATTACCGATACCCCGCAGCAGCCTCATAAACACAAGCTCGGAAAACTCTGCTCAAATGCCTACATGCCCCACAGAACGTTAAATTATTTTGTCAAAGTAGCTCATTCTTCACTGTATAGGTCTCCGAGAGACAGAACGAGGAATAAGACACCCGTGAAAATGGTGTTGGCTAAAGCAATCGTTGCGCGGGAACCAGCGCCTGATTTCAAAGTAAATTGGTCACTGGAGGAAATTGAGGTCAATCCGCCAGGCGAGGACGAGGTTCTTGTCCAAATCGTTGCCTCCGGTATATGCCATACCGACATATTGTTGACTTCTGTACCTAGAGGAAGCTTTGGTATCACTTATCCTAAGGTGGCTGGACATGAAGGTATTACTGCCAATATACAAGTTCGATGAGGATGAACAGGATTGCTAACGATGATATAGGTGCCGGGCTCGTACGCAGGGTCGGCAGAAATGTTTCAGAAATCGAGGTCGGAGACCCAGTCCTACTGTCTTTCTACTCATGTTCCTCGTGCTGGCAGTGCAAGAACTCACATCCTGCGTACTGCGCATCTTTCGCAGTAGGAAACTACGTGGGCGAACAGCAGTTCATCTCCGCTCATGATCGTGTTGAGTCAGTAGGGTCTAATTTTTTTGGTCAATCCAGTTTTGCCCAGTACACTATTGTGAAGTATTCCAGCATTGTTAAAGTCAATGAGCTTCTGCATCATGACGACGAGCTGAAACTTTTCGCGCCACTGGGCTGTGGGTTTCAGACTGGAATGGGTGCCATTCAGAACATAACTAGCGCCGGACCAGATGACATAGTCATGATCCAAGGCTTAGGTGCCGTGGGAATGGGCGCTCTTATGGTACGTATCTGCCTTCTGCCGCTTTGCTTATCTATATGCCTTGGTAGATCCATATCTGATGATTTTCTTATTGGTTTTACTAGACCGCTAAGATGCGGAACTGCAAAGCAATCATTGCTGTCGATCGAGACAAGGCCCGTCTCGAATTGGCTAAGACACTTGGAGCCTCGCACATCCTGGATACTAGCGACCCCGAGTTTACTACACTTGATCGAGCAGCTAGAGCAATTTTCCCTCACGGGGTTTCAATTGTGATCGAAACTACAGGAGTGCCAACTTTGATCGAGCAAGGGCTCCAATCGACACATACACGAGGCAAGATAGTTCTCATCGGAGTACCACCGTTAGGGTATAACTTAAGTGTCAATGTGACAGAGCATATTAATGTGAGCTGCAAGTCAATCTTCTGCTAATCAACAAGTATGATAAACTGACATACGTTGCAAGGCCGGTCGTGCAATACTAGGATGCATTGAAGGAGATTGTGTGCCTCAGATTGTCTGTCTACAGCCGAATGATTCTTCTGCTAGATTTGAGCTAACATAAACTGCAGGCCATCCCACAAATGATAAAGTGGTACCGCGAAGGTCAATTCCCGATCGACAAACTTGTTAAGTATTTCAATGTGGGTTTCAATTTACTGTTGCGCTTCTGTAAAGGCCGGGGCTGACTTTTGTTTCCTCTGGGTAGGTAACCGATTACCAGCAGGCATTGAAAAGCCTGAAAGACGGGACTGCGATCAAACCAGTTTTGGTATGGGCCAGCGGGTGAACATATCCTTATGTTTTCAAGACTAGCAATTGCGACAACTGCTTGATTGAATTATAGAACTGTATTCTTTAGTTCCAGAGCGTGAATTTGACGGTCCTTCGTGCTAATCTCACACCGTGTAGAAGAAATGGAATTTCAAACGGATAATTTATGGGAACAAAACAATCTGGAGTGAGTTGATTGCCCGATTGGAGAAAAAAAAGCAGAATCTATCTGGGCGTCGTACATGTTCAGCTGAGGTGGATTCGGGATTTTGGGCTGAAAATTGCCGAGTCGCGGGAGAGTTATGCAAGTAATACGTACAAATACAGAAAGATACCTACGCATACGAAAGCGGATTGGCCGCTGCCCATAAGTACAATATTTCCTAGAGGTAATTTACCACTCCACTTTCCTCGACAAAAAAGCCCACCAAACGCGCGGTGCAGAATGGGAAAAATCACGATATGCATCTCAGATCTTAGGGGCATGTGCGCAGGACTTGACTCATGTCGCAGGAAGGAATTCTGAGTGATTAGACACATGTGGTTCATCAAGTTTGAATTGTACCAGGTCGTCGATTCTGGGTTGAACTGTGGGGAAGCGGCGCGCCCCAGATCGTCATCGCCCGTGGCATCACCATGATCTCGATACCGGAATATAAATGGCTGCCCGCATTTAGGGCGCCTATTCCTCGGTTCAATATGGATTTCCCCAGCCACGGCTGAATACCTAGCAATGTACATTAATTCATGTTCAGATTACCAGTTGAAAAGAGAAGAAGCCGAAAATAGAAAATGAAAACTCCATAGGACTAGGCTACGAGCGCTGCTAAGCTTCCTTCTTCCTGCTCCTTTCCTAAGTTTAATGGCTAATGGAGGGCACGTCAACGAAGAGGCCAAATTGGCGATAAGGGTGCCTAGCTCGGGCAGCGAGACACGTAGGGTTTGTGCCCGAGGTCCAAGGTGACATTCATACGAGGATCACTTGCAGATCTGCAGGGTTGAATGTGGTGGTATTCTGCACAATTCAATGTCCTTCATTCCCTGCTATACCCCGCCTCGCGATAGTCACATTTCGTGGTCTCAGGTAGATACCTGGCCTAGCCAGCTACTAACTTGTTCCGATTAGCGCACTTCGCTACACATATATAAGTGCCCTTCGTCAGATATTTTACAGTGCATAATCTTTCCCCCGATTGGCCCTTTCATCCAAAGGGGAAACCGGCTCGCCATAGTTCGACGCCACGTTATTTTTGCCGATATTTTTGTTCCATTTCCGAGTCTCTCTGATCTTTTAGAAAGGGAATTCAGCAATTCATTAGAAGGCTTAATTCAAGTGACAGCCTCGACTACTATGTCGACCAGTCAATCCCATGTTATGCTGGCTTTTTCGGCCCTCAGTGGCATAGCCACGCATTTCACCATCTTCCGTCACGGGGAATGGGATGTTCAGGCCCCCAAGCTCGTGCTCTCATACTTGGCCCTGTTGATTGGTGCTATGGGGTTAGATCTAGCGGCGAAGGCGAAGTATGTTGATTTTGCTGGCCCTTATCCTTGGCTTGTGAAAGGTGTATGGTGTCATATACTAGGAATTTATGGATCCATGATGATATATCGGGCATTTTTCCATCGTCTCTCAAAATTCCCCGGGCCATTCTTTGCAAGACTGTCAAATTTCTACGTGACGTCTCTGTCTGCTCGGAAGCTCCATCTTTATGAAGAAACACAGAAGCTTCATGGGATCTATGGAGACTATGTGCGGCTAGGTTTGAATTCCCTCCCTTTTATTCATTTTGAATGAGACTAACCTGACTCTCCCGTTAGGCCCGACCGAGCTGTCCATTGCAGATCCAAGTGCAGTCAAGGCTCTTTACAGCTCTCAGGCCAAGGTCTCCAAGGGGCCGTGGTACACAATTTTGGAACCACGAGTCTCTCTTCAAACGGACAGAGATAAGCAGGAGCATGCACGCAGAAGAAAAGTCTGGGACCAGGGATTTAGCTCTCGAGGTAAGCTACCAGCACCAGCTAATATTGAAAACATGTATTTGAATTGCTTGCTAAGATTTTTAGCTCTCCGTGACTATGAACCTCGTGTCTCTCACTACACCGGCCAACTCATTGACGCGATTGAAAAACAGCTGGGAAGCTCAATGGACATCTCCCGGTGGTTTAATTACTACAGTTTTGATGTTATGGGTGATCTGGCATTCGGAGAGTCATTCAACATGCTAATCGATGGCAAAGATGCCTATATTCTGAAGCAATTGCATTCTGATATGAAAAGCATTGGCCTTTTCAGTCATCTAACATGGCTGTTTCCCTTTGTCAAGCGAATCCCAGGACTCAATGCAGATTATCTCAAGTTTTGGAATTGGGTGGGAGACCGTGTCAACGGCAGGATCCAGGTCAGTTCATGTTTCTCGCCTTCTTGTTGTGAGACGACAGAGAAGAATTTATGTAGGCTGACTAGACACTGTGTTTAGAATACTCCAGATCGACCAGATGTCTTCTCATGGCTCCTCAAAGCATATGAGCAGGGCCCAAAGACTAAGCAGGATACACTCAACCTTCACGGCGATGCATACTTGATTATTGTAGCGGGAAGGTATCGTGAAATTTCTTCTCCCTCCCATAATATGAATACCAACCTTGAATGACGTGGACTGATTGAATGCAAGTGACACCACGGCTGCAACCCTGACCAACATCTTCTTCCATCTTGTCTCAGACCAAGCTTTGTATGAAAAGCTCCAAGCTGAACTTGATGCCCTATCGAATCTGTCTCACGATAAATTGCGAGAGATCAAACTTCTTGACGCGGTGATAAACGAAACGCTCCGTCTGCACCCTGCAGTCCCGTCTGGCACACAACGTTTAACCCCACCCGAAGGCATGACTATCAGCGGAAGACACATCCCCGGAGATGTCATGTTGTGCATTCCCTCCCACGCGTTATTCAGAGGTAAGTCTCCTCTCTAGCCAGCTCAGCGCTACCGAATGTGGAGTCATACGTGTGTCTAGATGTACTAACCATTACAGACGGGCGTGTTTTCGCCCGTCCAGATGAATTCTTGCCCGAAAGGTGGACTACCGAGCCAGATCTCGTGAAAGATCCATCCGCATTCATTCCATTCAACAGCGGTACGTCTTATAACCTCGAATTTACCCCAGCCTTTCAGATCTATCCCCGATATATCTTCAGGATCTATTCGAAGACAATAAGGCTAACTTTTTTCGGGACAGGTCCATACTCTTGCGTCGGAAAGCAGCTTGCTCTAATGGAACTTAGATGTGTGATGGCTGAGATACTCACCAAGTATGACATGTCTTTTGCTCCAAGCCAGAAGGCGTCTGCTTTCTGGGAAGGGAAACAGGACACCTTCACGCTAGTCACAGCGCCACTGGAGCTGATTTTCAGGGACCGGGGAGAGAAGAAAGATTGATGTGTTCGGACTTGGGACCAGTTTGTACTGCCGATTAGTCGCTGCGTATTTTTTCCGTCATCTAGATATGCTGTGTAGAATTCGTAGCGCGGGTTCAAACAACTGATCAAGATCCATATGATGGTTTCTGCCTCCTTGAAACGTCTTCCTTCGTATCTTATGTACATCAATGGATAACGCGGTTCTGGCAGAAGCATGAAGTATATGGAAGCGCTCGAACGCATGATCAGCCGCATAGATGATACAGGACAAATCGTTCAACCCTAGCTGAAGAGCACTCTTGCTTCATGGTCTCAGTCTCGGCATTGAAACCAAGTCCAAGAGATAAACCGATTCAAAAATCGATGGGGATGGGATTTAGCAAATTAACTATGCCTGAAAATTCATCCTGCCACAAAATTCAGAGTAAAATTAGTAGTACGAGAGATATTTCTTTGCAATACAATCATCTGGAAGACTTGCAAGTGATGCAGGGGCAGGTGATTGTCAACAAAGATCAGGTGACTGGTCGGTGTCCAGCGAGATCACATGATTGAGGCTGTTCCGGGGCTCCACATCGTGGACCCAGTGACCCTGGTTAAGGCTCCAACTAGACTCAATCAGCCACGAGGAAATGCCACGGTCAGATGCGGGTGTCATATCCAAACGAAGCTGCCTCCGTTGCAACGAGCGAAAAGTGCGTTGCGACCGAAATTACCCTTGTAGCCGGTGTCTTCAAGCCAAGGTCGAATGCTCCTTTCCGGGGAACAAACGGGCTCCGCGGAAGCTAAACCGACCTCCGATTGCAACGATCTTGGGTCGACTTAAAGAGTTGGAACAGGAAGTGGAGCGGCTACGGGCCTCATCTGATTCAAATGACGACAATCTAAATTCCAACCAGCAGTCATACAATGGGCCAGACCAACAAGCCCCCGCACAAGTCCAAACGCCAGACAAGCAAGTTTCGACTAGCGGTCGGTTGAGTCGAGATAAGGGGGATCACCATCGCCAGGCAGATAACAGGGTATGTCAACCATTGAATCGCTGAATAAAGACTAAGCGTATGTAGATTTTTGGGCTCCAAGTAGTTCGTGACCGATCATCAAATGAAGCATTAGGTGCCGATGATGCCTTTGAACTCACCACTAGCGGTCAGGCGTTACCACCTTTCGGTGTTCCGGTGTTGAATCATGAGCCGGGAGCTGGCTTGAACCATGATCATCAGCTGCAGCCCCTACAAGTCCAAGCACTTTGGGGCCTTTACAAAGAGAATGTCGCGCCCATAATAGCGATATTACACAAAAGTACCATCGAGCCCATGATCCTTGAAGCATGCGCACAGACAGAATTGAGACTACCAATTGCTTTTGAGGCCCTCGTTCAAGCGATTTGTTTCTCGGCCATAGTTAGTGCAACACCTGAACAGTGTCTGTTTATCCTCGGCCGAGATCGCGATGTATGCATTCGGACCTCTCGTGTTGCTGTGGAGCAGGGTTTGACACGAGCGAATTTGATCAGTACCCATGATATTCAAGTTTTGCAGGCTGCTGTCTTGTTTCTATTGTGTCTACGATGGCTTGATCCCAGGCAAGCATGGGCACAGGCAGCTGTCGTGGTACGCGTGGCACAAAGGCAAGGGGTTCATCGTGAGGGCCAATCCCCCGGGATGAGCCCATTCAATATGGAAATGCGACGCCGCCTGTGGTGGCATATCTGCATTCTCGATTTTCTCTGCTCCGAAGACCAGGGGATCGACACCCAAATCCGACCAGAGATGTTCAACACCAAGATTCCATCGAATGTCGATATCGATGACCTTGCGCCAGACCGGAGCATCCCGTCAGCTCCACAAGCAGGGTTCACCGATATCACATTATGCATCGTCCAAAGTGAAATAATGCTCAACTTGTACTGGCCTGGCATCAATCTAAACCCGGAGATCACCCAGTCACCCGTGACCGAGCAAGAAAACGTCTTGTCCTCAGTAGCGACGCGCGTCGAGGAGCAGTACTTACGGCAATTTAACTTGAACGTCCCGATACAATGGCTGACGGCTGTCATTACTCGCCTTTCCTTATCCAAAGTGCGGGTTATTAGCCTTCTCAAAAACACCATGGCGGGCGAAGTGCCAGTTGCCACCAAGGATGAGATATTCGACATGGCGGTCGAGATCGTCAAGTTCGCCAACCTGATAGAGAAGAATGAGCCGACAGCACAATGGGCGTGGGTTTGCAAAAGCTACAAGCAACGGCACGTGGTTGCATTTATTCTTTCTGAGCTTTGTGTTCGTCCTAGTTCCCCCGCAACGAATCAGGCCTGGGAAATTACGACCGAGATGTATAATCAGTGGCAACAAGAAAATCACGATACCGATGCCGCATTCCAGAATAGCCTGTCCCATTTGATGCAGCGCGCCACTGCAGCAAGAGCGAGAAAGCTCGAGGCTCTCAAGGCACCCCGTGGCAATCCTACTTCGCTACCTGTCCCGCGGTCTATTGATCATGGGCACCATCTGGTTGCGGCACTTGCTACTGATTTGGAAAATCAAAATTCCAGTACAAATACATCCACGAGGATAGATGACCTTTTGGACGACGAATTCAACTTCTCGGCAATAGATTGGCTATCAGCACCATTGATGTGAGGTGCCAGCAGGACCCTTTACAAGAGTCACCATTAGAGGGAAGCCTTTATCGCTTCATCCTAGCGCGCCGTGGCTTCCTTCATTTCTACCTAGATCGCGCTCACAAACGATATGGTCCCGCCGTGCGACTCGGTCCCAACCTAGTATGCATTTGTGACCCGGAGGCCACTCAGACAATTTCCAAGCTGCGGGGCGGTTTTCCCAAGGTATGTAATCTCCATCTCCATCAACCTTTCTCTCTCTCTCTCTCTCTCTCCAGTATATATAAATACGAAGCTCATCTGACCAATATAGAGCAATATGTGCCGCGCCTTCCGACCAAGGACCACAGACGGCCTACTCCTTTCCGCCTTCACGGCTGCGGACGACACGACGAATCGACAAATGATGCATCACATCTCCGTGTCCTATTCACACTCGTATGCTGTGGCCTCTTTTGAGCCAAGAATGGATAGTGCTACGCGACTTTTCTTTGACCAGCTTTATTGGCAATTTTTACCCACGGGAGCACATTTTGACCTGACAAATTGGATGAAATTATTATCCTACCATCCCATGGGCTTGATGAAATTCTCCCGCCCATATGGGTATGTGCAGCATGGAAGGGACTTGCACGGCATCATGGAAGACGTCAAGAGGGCAAATATGAGTATCGGACCGGTAAGTCGTACCCTGCAGAGGACGTTAATACGGGGTAAAGCTCAACTATCAGCAGATGACACAGATACCAGGAGTCGATTGGCTCCTGCATAAAAACGGACTAGCAAATTTCTTCAAACGCGAATCCATTGCACCTCTCTTGGATTACGTTCTGGCGCGTATCACAGAGCAGGATTATATACATCGAATGCTCTCGTGCGCCGACTTCATTAAATCTTACTCAGTGCAATTGTAGTAAGCCATGAAAGAAAACTACGAGCACATCAACACCCCAACCTTGAAAATGGATCCGTGAATGTGATCATAGGCTAGTGTACAAAAGCTCGAAGTTTCACAGTAATATCTATGTACAAAGCCGCGTCTCGCACCGATATCCATCGCGATGATATCCACCCAGCTTACTTCAAGCCTAGTTCAATTTCTTATTCCCAACCCTGGCGGGACGGCCTTGGCGACCTTGATACTGCAGATAACCGTAAATGCCTCCAGCAATAAGTCCAATAACAACGATATTGCCTTTACACATCCAGAGTCAGTGAAATATAGTTTTAAAGGGAGAAGAATGGAAGACTCACTGGCAATAAATTTGCCTAGACCACCTGCAGCTTCCAAGAGGTTTCCCGCTGTGTGCAGGGTCATTTTGACGATACCAATAACAGAGTTGGCAAGACCCGTGATGAGGCCTGAAACCATATCGATTGCGCCGTTGAATACGGAGAATATGACCTCGAACACAGAAGTGATGAGGTCCTTGATGGAAGTGATGATTGACGACATGATGTTGGAGGAGATTATTTGACTTGCGTTGGAAAAATGGCACTCAAGATTGTTTTGTTTGCATAGCCATAGGATAGTTTTAGATAGTCATGAGTCCTCGTGGGAATATATATGCTTAGTGAAATGATACTGGTATTTCCCTGCTTCGCCGTGGCTGGTGGTTGAGTGACAGCCGATGACGTGATGCCGACGACGTGCCCAGGATTTCCAGTTCTCTGCAGAACAAGGTAGGTTATCGTTTGGGAAGAAGAACGGGCTGATCGAAACATCCATACCATCCTGATCGGCCTAGAAAAAAAGTCACCACAGTCATGCAGCGACAAGTAAGTAACTTATTTGACGTATGCCTTGTTAGCCTCGGGCGGGCCAAAGATCAGTACATGTAGGCATAAACACATCCCAGGAGAGCTAGTCCGTTGTGGGGGAAAAACTCATAATTTCGAGGGAGTTTCATGACCTTTCGACGGAAGCTGCTACTCAATTAAAATCCCAATCAGAAAGTAATTCAAGTATTTTATTGTGTCATTTGCATGAACTCAGTTGCTGTATAGACGCAAAGTCACATGATGCGGCCAGATGCAATGTCGGAAATACTGCTTAGTAAATCATATAGCGCACCAATGGAATAATATTAATATCAACAAGTCTAAATTGCACTGACAATTTGTGTGGGCATAATACTGACTAATACATGCGGATCTATAACTAACTAACTAACTAACTAGTTAACTAACCTAGTATCTCCGTACATCCGTTCTTCATTGTGCTATTGTGTGACTACAGCTCAGTAGGGCCCTACTCAACTCTCAGTAGGGGGGTTGGTCACATGATATTGGCCGTTGCTTTGTTACGCTGTATCCATGACCAGACCAAAACTAGTAAACCAGGGATGAATCTTCGACCACCACATTTCTTTGTTCCCTAGATCATAATAATATAGGCGATTTACCCATTCCTCGCTATGTTTCCTTTTCATCTTATTATATCCTCTTCGAATCATCTCATTATATCTTATCATCTGTTTATTTGATCCACCGCCCACGAGATGCCTCGCGTTAAGCAGCATGTGAGCCAGTACCCCTAAGATTATCTCACTGATAGCGCTAATATGAGAGATAGTCTGCTTATAAGTGGTATGCGAGCTTCAAGGATAAGAGGGACCTTGATCTCCTAGATATCGCGGCTGAGGTGAGTTTCATTAGAGGCTTTATGTCACGGGCCAGTGCCCGATATAGGTCACGTGCATCACGAGACCTTGGCATGTTGACGCGGAGAACGCGCGGAATAAACTTCCCCTCCTTAAGCTTTTTGTAAACAGCATGTTGGCCTAGTTAGATTGAATTAAGTCTTGCTTCAGCCCTTCACACTTTATACTAGTAAAAGGCACTATTTTACTAGTGATTTTAACATATAGGCGGACGGTAAATTCCGTATCTACTACGATGAGCTTTTTTGTCGGGCACTAGGATATCCTAAGAATATAAGTTAGAGCTCCTTATATCCGATTTACTAGTAACTAACTAGTATCTAGGCTCTAGAGTCCTCGCTGAATAACCTCTGAAAGTATTACGCACGGAAGTATACCGGTCTCCCTCTAACTAGGCTAGTCGGTGGAGGTCGCCTAATACTTACGGATAAGGGCGCTTCGGTTAGCGAGTTTTACTAGTACCGACTAAGGGTTTATAAGTTAATTTACTAATTATTCTATAGCTTTCTATAAAGCGATTTAAGAGGCGTATAATACCTAGCCTATTAATAAGCTAGAGCTCCCTCTAAAGGAAGATAGAATAGTACGTTTACTAGTAAAAACTCTCTCTTTATTAGTTACTAATAATACTTCTAGATCTATCTTATAAACGCTCGCCGAATCGTCCGTGATATAGGCGGATAGGTGCCTTATAAGCTATATATGTGACGGGCCAAAGCCCGATGGTAAACCATGTACCATGGCCGCTTTGGACATCGTCTTGGCGGAAGGTTCGGAGCGATTCTATCACGAGGTTCTAGAGGATTCCATCGAGACGGGACCAACAGTTCTTAAGGACCGCGACTGACTCCTGTCTCTTCTTCTTCTTCTTCTTCTTCTTTTCTCAAGATTGTTGTAAACAGCATGTTGGCCTAGTACAATTGAATCAATTCTGCTACAGCCCTTCACATACAACAATCTTCCTTCTACATTATTCAGAAGTATCATTGGTCATTGGAAAGCCCTGGGGAGTTGACCTAGGCACCCTCATTGGAAACTCATTGGAAACTTATTGGTTTTAACCCCTGAATCGACTGCGGTTCAGCGGTTTGTTTACATCGGAACGGAATTCTCGCGTATAAGTCCTTAGCGCTCGAGAAGCAACGGAAAGCCCTAGAAGACATCTATTCCTAGGCACATTGGAACATTAGAACATCGGAACGCCACCGAATCACTACTGGTTAGCAAACGAAACACTAAGGCATCATGAACTCTGAAGATCAGCAGGCCCTACCCCCCTGGGTGCAGGCCATGATGCAACAAATGGAACGACGCGCCGACGCCCAAGATGAGCGAATTCGCCAGCTCGAAGACATGCTGCTTCGACAAGCAACAAGTACTTCTACCCACGAAAACGTTACCGAATCG